>ML281558.1:0-82551 GCA_005239495.1 Nicotiana undulata
CTCACAGAACGGAAGAAATTGACATGTGGAGGGTTAAGGAATACTTAGCTGAGGTGATTGGGCTGAAACAGTCGTTCTGGAGCTCTTGGGGTCGCTAACAATGGAGGAAAAATTGATTTTTGGATGAAAATTCACGATGTGGGCTATTTATAGGTCTGCCCAGCAGTTTCCGCACCTGCGACCTTTGGATCGCAAGTGCGGACACGCACCTGCGGGAAAAGGGTTGCTCATGCGGAAAAAGGCCTGGGCACTGGGGGGATTCTCGCACCTGCGGACTTTGGATCGTAGGTGCGGACTCGCACCTGCGGGAAATTGGCCGCACCTGCGATTGGCCTGGGCCCTGGGGGAGGTCACGCCTGCGGGCTTTTGTCCGCGCCTGCGAGAAGAGGGGTCGCCCCTGCGGCTGGAGCCGTACCGGCAAAGGGGTGGCCGCTGGTGCGAGCTTCGCGCCTGCGGCTCATGGACCGCAGGTGCGGTCACACCAGCAAATTCCCACCAGCAGTTCAATTGCTGGTTTTTGACCCCATTCGGCGTCCGGGAGACCCTTAGGCCCACCCGAGCCCTCGATAAATTATACCAACTAGTCCCAAGTCACATGACGGACTCGCTATAGCTCCCAGAACGCTAAAAACTTCATTCAAACTAAGAATCACTCTCCAAAACCCCTTAGATCAAACTTAGGATTTCAAGAAAATTTCAATGGCTCACCAATACGCCGAATGGGTCTATACTGCTCGGAATGACCCCAAATTTTGCGGACAAGTCATAAATGACTATACGGAACTATTGCCAGTTCCGGAATTCCATTCGGACCATGATATCACGAGGTCCAATTCCAGGCTGAATTCCAAATCACATGAAATCCTGAATTCCAATTCAGGTGCCGAAATACTCCCGGGTCATCAGAAACCCGAGGCGAACACACTCCCAAGTCCGAAATCATCATCCGGAGCTGCTGGAGCTGTCAGAACTCGATTCCGAGGTTGTTTTCTCAAAATGCTGCTCGGAACCAAAATTAGCCAAATAGGCTAGCCTTCAGGAACCAAGTGTTCCTGAACTGGCCAAATCACTTCCGAATCTCGAACTACCTGCCCACACAAGTCATAAGGCACAAGTAGTCGCTATGAAAAGAGTCATTCACGGGAACGGAGTCCCAACACACAAAACGACCGGCTGGGTCGTTACATCGGGGAGGATTTGTTACCTGAACAGTTCATACCGGGTGAGACGAGATTATTGGATCAGGGGTCAAGTTTGATGAGAATATCTGAAGTAAACTGCAGGACAATCACCATTAATTGGTCCGCAATGAGATGGTGATCCAAGTCATGAGAAAAGATTTCAATGTTTTGGTTAACTCTGCAGTTGGTTAGGAATTTCTACACATCTCTTCCATTGTGGTGGTATCGTCAGCATTATAGCAGGATGTATGTATATAACTTACAAAGTGCATTGAGAGCATCATATTCGTAGAATTGTGGCTATTAAGGCTCATGGAGCGTCATTGTGGTTAGATGATGGACTATGCAGTGTATAGTGTTGATTCAGCAAAGGTACGCTGTTGAGTTCTGGTGCCTCGTATGGTAATTGTCATTATTTTCATGTATTGGGAACAGGCCTGGCAGAGAATTTCGATGTTGGAATTGTGTTCGGAACTTGCGGTATTGATAAAGGAGGGTATCTTAAGATTTTATCAAGCTTATGTGTTCAACTAGGTTGTGGCAGCAGGGGCAGGTGCACGAGGTGTTAAACAGTGATTTCTGATAACTCCAGGGCAGTTCTTGGCACGTTCGAGGACGAACGTCTGTTTAAGTGGGGGAGAATGTAACGACCCGACCGGTCGTTTCGAGCTCTAGCGCGTCGTTCAGCTGTTGGAAGTCATGAACAACTTCATTTCAGGTATTATGACTTGTGCGTATGGTCGGAGTTGAGATTTAAGAAGTTCGGAGTTGGATTGGAAGGAAAATTCTCATTTCGGAAGCCTTAAGTTGGAAAAATTGATTAAGATTGGAATTTTGAGAAAACGACCTCGGAATCAGGATCGGAAGGTTCCAGCAGGTTTGTATGATTATTGCGGACTTGGGCGTATGTACGGATCGGGGTTAGGATAACCCGGGAGCATTTCAGCGTATATTGTGGAAATCAGCATTTTAGAAGAAATATCCTAAGTTTGGGTTGGAAGTCATTTTTGAGATATTGATGTACGATTGGGATTCCGAGTCTTGGAATACCTTTGTATGGTGATTCTGGAGTTGGGAGCACGATCGAAAGTGAATTCGGATGTCCGTAGGTTATTTTGAAGTTATTTGGCTAAAGTTAGAAATTTGAAGGTTTTGAAGAATTTGACCGGAAGTGGAAATTTTGATATCGGGGTCGGAATGCGATTCCGAAAGATGGAGCAGGTCCGTAATGTTGAATATGACTTGTGTGCAAAATTTGGGGTCAATCGGAGGTGATTTGTCGGGTTTCGGCACTGAATGTGGACGTTTGGAATTTCAAGTTCTTAAATATTTGGATCATGGAGCGAATCGTCGTTTCGATTTTATTTGATGTAATTCGAGGCCTCGAGCAGGTCCGTGTCATGTTTTGGGTCAGGTTGGTGTGATTGGACGGGGTCCCGGGGCCCCCGAGTGGATTTCGGGTGGTTAACGGATCAATATTTAAAGATTGAGAAAGTCGAAGATCTGTTGTCATCTGGTGTAACCGCACCTGCGAGGCTTTGGCCGCAGGTGCGGCTAAGGGCGCTGTAGGTGCGAGTTTTGGGCTAGTGAGGAGGCCGCAGGTGCGGAAGTTTGGTCGCACCTGCGGAAGCGCAGGTGCGAAGAGGGGGACCGCAGAAGCGAGAGATGATGGGTTGAGTCAGAACCGCACCTGCGATGGAAATTCCGCATGTGCGGAGCCGCAGGAGCGGCTATTTGGCCGCAGGTGCGAAAAGAGGCTTGGGCAGAATGTTTTAAAGTCGGGTTTTTGTCATTTCTCACCCATTTTTTGTTTTGATATGGGAGACTTTGGAGAGCAATTCAAGGGGGATTTTCGTCAGGCATCAAAGGTAAGTTATTTCCTCATGTTTTTGAATTAAATAAAAGATTATTGCATAGGTTAGCTATGAGAAATTTAGGAAAATTGGGGTTTTTGAAGAAAAACCTAGAAATTGGGTAAAATGGATTTCAAACCACGAATTGAGCATGAATATATGAGTGAATTGTATATTTGAACTACTAAAGCTATGGGTAGAGTTTATCTTCGAGAAATTTCGGAATCCGGGCACGTGGGCCCGAGGGCATTTTGGTCAATTCATTGAGTGGAGTTGGGAAATTATATAAGTTGAATTTGTTACCAATAATAGAGTATATTTTCATTGAATTGTCGTTATTTGGATAGTTTGGGGGCGTTGTGCATCCATTGGAGTCGTCAGAGAGGCTTGGGAGCCGATTATGGAATTTCGGATCGAGGTAAGTCTACTTTCTAACTTTGTGAGGGGGATTTTTCCCCCTAGGTGAACTAAATGAATATATATTCCATTACTTGCGGGGGCTACGTACGCACGAGGTGACGGGAGTCTGTGTGTAGCTACTGTTATGTCATGCCCGGGTAGTCTAGGACCCACTAGCATGCCTTAATTGTTGTACCTGTGATTTCATCAATGATATTAGCCTAGTGATATTATCGAGTTAATAATTGATTGCTTAGGACGGTCAGAGCGTATTTTCCTTAATCACTTGAGAAGAAAACGGATCCTTCCATGTATAATTGTGTTCCAGATGAATCAGTAATACTTAGAACCGTATTAAACTTGATAAATGAATTCCCAGAAAATGACTTCAATACTATCTTCATGTTCACCTAAAGGGAATTTTACCACTTCCCTGAGAAAACTGCTTTCTTGATAAAAATATGGATTTATTATGTGGATTTGTGTACATATGAGCACCTGAGTCGCATGTATCATTCGCGAGCAGGCTAGCCTTATTTATATATATATATATATATAAATATATATATATATATATATATATAACCGCGTCGCATGATCGATTCGCGAGCGGGGAAAATAGATGCATCTATGGTTCGAGCCGTTCGACCCTTGGCAGTGCACAATTTATTATTGTTGGTCCGCGTCGTTCGACCCTCGGCATTGCTTGCGCATGATATTTGCTGCGTAGTTGCTATGATTTTTGCCTTATTACTGGCCTAAAATTTTAAGTTGTCAATTGAAATGACAGAGATTTAGAGTTACTAAAGATTTTGGAAGAAGTTGTTCCTTCCCGTTGAATAAGTTGTTAATTGATTAAATCACCCATGTTGATTAATTGTTATTAACGTGACAAAGAATTAAAGTGTTAAATGTGGAAAAGTTGATATTATTTATTCCTAAACTTAATAAACTGCCTTTGATAACCATGCTTAGTGTCACACTTGAATAATCTATATTGACCTATAGCAGGTGTCTAATATGGCCTCTCGTCACTACCTCTCTGAGGTTAGGCGGGATACTTACTGAGTACACGTTATTTTCGTACTCATACTACACTCGCTGCGCATTTTGTTGCACAAGTACTTTCATAGCCAGTGAGTGACTTGGAGACTTGGGCGGGCTGCATCATCCGGAGGCGTTCCGCAGCTGACAGAGTCTTCCTCCTATGTATTTGTACTTTATTTTCAGTCCTTGTTCAATTTGTACCTCGGACAAGCTTTGTATGATTGTATAAATACTTAGAAGTTGCTCATGTACTTGTGTCACCAGGTTCTGGGGATGTGTTGGGATTTATTTCATTAAATTAAATTGATATTCCTATCGTATTTAATTAACGAAGATTTATTCATTTGATTATGAAATTAAATGAAAGGTAACAATTTCTAAGATGATAAAACAGAAATAAATTTCAACTAATTAAGGTTTGGCTTGCCTGACAGTGGTGTCCGGCGCCATCACGACTTAAGGAATTTGGGTCGTGACATAATGAATGAAATAAATTATAGAATTATAGAATAGCTATGGTAAGCCGACAGTAGGCCCAAAGTATACCAAGACTAGCTAGGCTTTCAACACGATTTCATAACAGCCCATAAACAATCTCCATTTACGCAATATGGCCTACATCCCATAGCCATAACTGGATCAAAAGTTCTAGATGAATAGCCATTTGCACAAAATCAACTGCTTTATCCAGTAGATGAAAAGATGGGCAGAGTTTGTGCAATTCGGGAGAAAGTGGCAAAGAACCTTGACCCTAGTGTGTCAGAGATCCATAGGGCTTCAAGAACCTAGGGCAGTGCTCATACTAGGGAGGTTGACAGAGGAGATTCAGGGAATGACTAATGACCAAGTCCTAGTGTGTCAGAGTTTACAAGGGTTTCAATTGGACCCCGAGCAGTGCTCACACTAGGGAGGTCAATGATAGAAACTAGGTAGCCTTGGCTTTCAGCTGGCTAAGAATGAGAACTCAAACGAGACTAGGTAACAAATGAAACAGAGTAAACTAAGGTTGAGGGACAACACTGAAGGATACAAACATAGTCAAGTTAAGCACATAGAGCAGATTGTTTAACCAAAGAATTAGATTATTTGCTAAAGTTATTTTAAGAAGAACTCGGGTTACTGATAATCAAGAGAATATGAAAATGATTGTAAATAGAGCAGTAAAGATGCGTAAAAGTAAGTATATTTCAATAGTGGTTCGAACGTGTCCTTACAAGTTATATTTTACTCTCTTATATAGGGAATTTCTTTATATAACGTCTACTCTTTTCAGTGATTGAGCATTAATGACTAATAATGGAATTAATATAACATTACAATTATTAATCATAACTGTTGCGTGAAGATTATGTAACGTTTGGCTCATTGATTGAAGATCCTCGAATCTGCCCTTTATTCCGCCTTGTTTCATTCTGACCGTGTCTCTTCATCTCCTCAATTAGACTGAGATTCGCGTATCTGATTACCTTTTGGGTATGCTGTTCCATTCCTCTTGGTCTCGTACCTCTTCCTAAAGTCTCGTCTAGCTGTTATATTTTCACTGCTCTACATAGATTGCTTAGTCATCATAGTTAGTACACGTGTGAAGCCTATTTTTACCAATACAGATAATCCCCCCACTTACAATTTATTTATCGATTAAATACTTGGTAAGTGGATACTCATTTATCGGGGGAATATTTTGTCGCCGCTTCACTCGTACCGTTGCATCCGTCCCCAAACGTATACATCGCTTGTCACTTCCATTTAATGCCCATGCCACGTGGTATTCTCGGATTCGTTCTGCAATTATTTAGCGCCTTTTAGGGCTTTTTGCGGCTGCATCAGTCACGAAGTGACAACTTCAATTTGACTTTCACATCACTATTTTTTCCATTTTTTGACGGTCGCCTTTGAGTATAAATACCCCTTTTTCTTTCTTTACTTTCACGAAAAACTTCTAACCATCTTTCTTTATTTGTAAATTCATCGTTCTTGTAACCATGTCTTCTTCAAACCAGCAATCTAAAAAGGTCATCATTGTAGATGAATTGACTCATTCTTCTTCTCCAACATGGAGTAGGAGGGGTGGTAGACTTAGGAGCTTAAGTTCTACCCTTTCCAGGGGTTTTTCCTCTTATTCTACTCCTCCGCCATCTTCTAGGTCTAATATTTCTTACTTCTTCGAGGGTCAGGGCTTCTAGATCTTCATTAAAGAGTGGAGAACATAATGAACCACTTCGTGAGCTGAGAGTCCATGAAATAGTTCCTGCCGAGTTTTCTTTTTCCAAGGATAATCAGGCCATGAGTGAGCATATTTCCTCAATGTCATCACATGATAGTGTTGACCTTTATCCTACCCAAATAATATAGGGTTTAGTGTCACTCGTGCGCATTAATTGTTGTGGGAAGCCTAATTTTTCTGTTGTAGTTCCTAACAATAATCAAAGAATAACCTCTTATAGGACTGGGTATTCTTAGGTTTATACTTATCCTTTCACATTAGGATTCAAGCCTCCCATCGACCCTGTTATCATTGAGTTTTGTCGATTCTTCAAAGTTTGCTTGGGACAAATTGGTCCTCTTGTTTGGCGAGTAGTTGCTTGCCTTAGGTATTTGGTCAATTTAGCTTCCGTACCCTTTACTTTTCATCATTTTATTCACCTCTATTCTATGATGCTGTTCTGCCAAGGAGTAAAAGGGTGTTGGTTACTCCAGATGATGACAAGGATAGAGGGTGGCATGTCCGGTATGTTGCTAACCCTACTACAGGTTTAGTAGGTGAAGAAAATCTCCCTTTCCCTGAGAAGTGGAACGTTGCACATGAGTATAGTTTTGCTCACTTTTCCTTTTCTTTTCTTTTGATAAACTGTCAGTACCGTGACTGTTTCTTTACCTTTTGCAGCAACCATGGGAACAATTGAGAATGTCTCCGGTTTCCGTGATTGGGTAGAAAAACTTTTGTTAATCACTCCTTTAGAAGAACGTTCGTGGAAGTACCTCTCTTCGAGGTTTGGTTGGAAGGTGAAAACCCATGGTAAGTGAAGGTATTTTTTTACTTCTTCCCTTTTTGAGTTTTATCTGATCCCTTTCATTTCGTAGGGTTTCCTGCTCGTGGTATTTTTGTTGCGGCTGTGTCCGCTTCAAAGCTGTCCCTGACTAAGGCTCAGGAGATCATTTTTGGCTCTTCCTCGTCGAAAAGGAAGGCAAGTGGGTCCAGGATCTTAGAGGATAAACAGGAACATGAGGAGGGTTCGTTGGTCCATAGGTCACGTAGGAGGAGGGTTGTCTCTGACGATGAATCTGCGCCCGTTGCTGATCCTCCCGTGCATGAATCAGAACTTTTCGCTCTTGAAGATGCAACTACCTCTCCTGTTCGTGAGTCCATTTATCACCTGTTCCAACAATGTTTTGATACCATTTCTGATGAAGCCCCTCTTGTTGTTTTCTCACATTCTGCTTCTACGGAACTTTCGTTTATTGCTCCCGTTGCTGTTTCTGCTCCTATTGTTGTTCCTACTGCCATTGTCGTTTCTGCTGCCATTGCTGTTTGTGCTCCCATTGCTATTTCTGCTCCTCATCCTACTCCGCTCGTAGCTCCTTCACCCGCCCCCACTTTCGTTCCTTTTGTTATTGAAGTAGGGTCTTCCAGCAGGGAGGTGATGAAGCAAGTCACAATAGAGGTTCCTGCGGTGGGCAGCCTCTTGAAAAAGTCGGTCCAGGCTGATGTATGGTTAAAGCCATTGATAGGCCCGACTGAGAAGTCTAAGCTAGAAAGCCACAGCTCCTTGACTTGGATAAACGAGATTGTGCACTCGTCCTTAAAGGTAAAACTTGCTCTTACTTCATATGTATTTATATATATTCTTATCGTTCTAATTTATCTTTTTATATAGATCAACCTTATAGGCACATAGTTAATGAAGAGAGTCGTTCAAATGGAGCAATCAAGAAATGACTTCCATACTGAGGCTGATAATTGGAAGGAGTAGTACGAGAGTTTACAACTTGGTATGGAGGTTATGGAGGAGGAGAAGTGTACCTTGGAACAGCATATTAGGGTTATTGCAGTGGAACTAGCCATAGAGAAGGCGTCTTTGAATCAGGCAGGCAAGGACAAAAATATCTTGGAATCTTCCTTGGCGGAGCAGCTTTCCCGTGACACCGAAGATATTAGGAGCCTGAAGGCTTTGTTGGATCAAAATGAGGTGTATTCTGGTGAACTTGTTCAATTGCTCACCCAAACCCAAGAAGACCTTCGTAACTCTTCAGATGCTGCCAAAGTCGAGAGAGATGAGCTAAGAGCCAAAGCTGAACAATGGGAGAAAAACTACGAGGCTCTTTAGGACAAAGCAGTTATCGATGTTAGTTGGGTTTATTTGAATTACCGTCTTGACACATTGACGGAAATGGGCCAAGAGAATTTTGATTTGGAAGCCGAAATTGCTAAAAACAGAGAGACGATTGAAAAGTCTCAGCAAAGTTAAAATTTCTCTTCACCTGAAGTCGAGGTCCCTTTTGCTCGTGTCTCTCCATCTCAAGACGCCCTTTCTGACAGCAAAGAATATCCCCCATCTAGTGAAAGAGTTTAAGGAATTTGATCTCTTTTTTTTGGAACAATTGGTGGTTACCCTCGGTCCCATTGAGGGTAAAGTTTTGTCCTTTGTAAGTCCCCAACTGACAACTTAGGGGCAATGTTTGTACAAACAAATACGGATTACACTAAGTTAATACTTATTTTTTTGCCGTAATATATCAATATTAATATTGGCATGACTTTTGATTTCTTTGAGTTTTTGTTTCACTCTTAATTCTATGCATGCTTTCTTTTGAGGTTTTTGGTTTACCTCTTAGTTTTTGACTTTGCATTGAAAAATGCTTTGATTCATCGTACCTTTTCGTAATAGGCACGATTTATAATGAAGAAGACGCCTCAACTTCATAATGGTATAAATGTACAAAAGAGAGATAGGAATTTCACATGTTTTTCTTAACCATGTTTTGAAGAAAGTATTTGTATTTTTTTGAGCTTTCATAACATTTTACATGTGTTTGAGTATCGTCTATAAATCCTTTTGCAACTGTTTTTCTTGCAACAGATTTGGTATAAATACGAGGTTATGAATTTGTACCCGTAACTATTTTCATTTTGCAACAGTTTTTGAATAAATACAAGGGTAATGCTTTTTCATCCGTAATTATTTTTATTCACAACCGTTTTTTGAATAAGTACAAGGATAATGCTTTTTTATCCATAACTATTTTCATTTACAATAGTTTTTGAATAAGTACAAGGATGTGCATTTTTACCCGTAACTAATATTCTGCCTTTAACCTAAACATTCGTTTACATTTACGAATATATTTTTTTTGAAGGTTTCCGAATCAGGCTTTGTGTTTTTGTCTTTAGCTCTTTGATTTTTCTCATAATACTTGACTTGTTGAGAAGATGGATCTTCAGGCTTGATCTTTGAATTTTCTGATAGTCTTCTTTGCCTTCCATACTGTTCCCGCGAGTGTTTGAGCTTTGAAGAATGAAATCTCGAGCACTTGACTATTCCTTCCTTATGGTACTTTTCTTGAAAAGAAAAAACATACGGGAATCGAAGGTATATAGTTTAGATGATGACTACTTAACCCTTAAAAATGTCCATCAGAAAGTTTTGACCCTAGATCGGAAATTCAGTTACTTCCTCGTGTCTATGCAGGTCTAATATCATCATCTGGTGATGGGTTAGCTTTTTTCCTATCATCTAAAATAGTTAGTATAATTTTAACTGTACAAAAGTAAAATCGAACGTAATGATACCTGACTGGGGGTATTCCTTTTACTTAGAAGTAATACTTCTTCAAATGAGCAGCATCCCAACTGTTGGTAAGATTCTGCCGTCCATAGTCTCCAGCTCATAAGCGCCTTTTCCAGCAATGCCACGGACTTTGTAAGGTCCTTCCCAATTTGGATTTAGCTTTCCTGCACCAGCTTCCTTTGTCAATTGGAAGACATTCTTAAGAACGAAGTCTACAATTTTGAAATATCTGAGGTCCTTCCAAAATATCCTTTTCTTTTGTAATATCGCTCTATAATTTGTTTTTGGGCGGCCATACGTATTAATGCAGCTTCTCTCCTTTGCTCGAGCAAATCCATGTTTGTCCTCAACTTGTCGTCGTTCGTTTCTTCCGTTGCTATTATGAACCTCGTGTTTGGTTTGCCAATTTCCACCGGTATTAAAGCTTCTGAACCATAAACAAGCGCGAATGGAATTTCTCCCGTGGCTGTTTTTGCGGTAGTTCTGTAAGCCCATAATACTTCATGTAGCTCGTCAGGCTAGTTTCCCTTGGCTTTTTCCAATCGTTTCTTTAAGATGTTGACAATGACTTTATTTGTTCACTCGGCTTGCCTATTAGCCATGGGGTGATATAGTGATGAAGTAATTCATTTGATTTGCCAGCTTTCTAAGAATTCTGTGATTTGTGAGCCTATGAACTGCGGGCCATTGTCACATTCGATCTCCTTTGGTATTCCAAAGAGGCATTTTATGTGTCTCCATATAAATCTTTTCACTTCTTTTTCTCGCACCTATTTAAAAGTGTCTGCCTCCACCTATTTTGTGAAATAATTTGTTAACACAAGTAAGATCCGTACATTTTCTTTAGCTAGGGGAAGAGGTCCCACTATATCCATGCCCCATTTCATGAATGGCCATGGTGACACCACTGGGTGGAGTAACTCTACTGGTCGATTTATATTGTTAGCAAATCATGGACATTTATCCTATTTAGGTACGAAATTTTTAGCGTCTTCTTCCATTTTAGGCCAACAGTACCCTGCTCTAATTAGGGTTTTGAGTAAGGACCTCGCTCCTGCATTATTTTCGTAGTGTCTCTCGTGTACCTCTTTCATCAGGTACTCTATTTGATTGGGTCCAAAGCACTTTTCTAAGGGACCTCCGAACATTTTGCGGTACAAAGCATCACGAACTAGGCAGTACCGTGCAGCTTTTTGGCAAAGTGCTTGAGCTGCTTTTTTATCTTCAGGTGCGGTATCATTCTGCAAAAAGTTTACAATTTCGTTTCTCCAATCCCAGGTTAAATTGTTAAATGTTACCTATTTTTTTTCCTGGTCGATTGCTGAATGAAATAAGTGTATCACAATCGCATTATTTTTATTCGTTACGTTTGTAATTGCTGCGAGGTTAGCCAATGCATCTGCTTCTGCATTTTCCTCCCTGGGTATTTGAATAACCTTCCATGACTGGAATTGTCTAACTAGGTCTCGTGCCTTTTCCAGATATAACTGCATCCGAGCCTCTCTAGCGGTATAAGTCCCCTGCATCTGGTTTACCACCATTTGAGAGTCACTTTTGATCACGATCTGCTCAATTGAGAGTTCTCGTGCAGGTTCAAGCCCTACAATGATAGCTTCGGACTCGGCTTCATTGTTAGTTATGGGATAATATTTAATAGCTTGTCTTATCTTTTCACCAGTAGGTGATATTAGAACGATTCCCAAACCAGATCCTTTTATATTAGAAGAATGCCTGGATTAGCCCCATTGAAGATTTGTAATTCTTTTTCCAATCAGGGATTAGGCTAGTATTAAAATCAATGATGAAATCAACTAAAATTTGAGACTTTATCGCAGTCCTAGGCTGATATATTATGTCATGTTCGCTTAATTCTATTGCCCACTTAGCTAATCTCCCTGATAACTCTTATTTATGCGAAATATTTCTCAGTGGATATGAGGTCACAACAGTAATTCTATTGCCAACTTTCTAGCTGCCATGATTAGAGTTAAGGCTAATTTTTCTAAATGAGGATATCTGGTTTCAACATCTAATAAAGACTTGCTCACATAATAAATTGGAGATTGTTTATCTTTTTCTTCTCTTACCAATATTGCACTTACGGTAATTTCTGGAACGGCAAGGTAGACATACAGCCTCTCCCCCTCCTTTGGTTTAGAGAGAAACGTGCGTTTTGATAGATAGGACTTCAAATATTTGAGATCCTGTTGGCATTTTTCAGTCCATTCGAACTGATTCTGCTTTTTTAGAACTGAGAAAAATTTAAAACTCTTCTCCGAAGACATGGAGATAAATCTTCCTAAGGCTGCAATTCTTTCTATTAGTCTTTGAACTTCTTTTTTACTCGTAAGTATATCAGGTATTTCATCAATAACTTTAATTTGAGCATGATTTAATTCTATACCTCTATTTGATACAAGGAAACCCAAAAACTTACCTGATTCAACGCCAAAGGCGCATTTTTTTGGATTTAATTTCATGTATACTTGCACAGGATTTCGAAGGTTATTGAAAGATGCTGGAAATTGTCTTCCGCTTGTGTTGATTTCACCAGCATGTCATCAATGTATACTTTCATTTTTTCCCCAGATGTTCCTGGAACATATTGGTCACTAGCCTTTGATAGGTGGCTCCAACATTTTTCAGGCCAAAATGCATGACTTTGTAACAATAAGTCCCCCAATTTGTAATAAAGGAAGTTTTTTACTCGTCCGAGGGATCAATTTTTATCTGATTATAACCAGAGTACGCATCTAGAAAGCTTAACAATTCATGACCTTCAGTGGCATCAATCATTTGATCTATGTGTGTGTAAAGACCCGTAAAACTTCTTGTTTAAAATAATGCCCGAATAAGTCCTCGAGTTGTTATAACGGTAGAAATTCTTAAAACGGACCTTGATTGTGTAAAAGTACCCCGGAATTTAAAAGAATAAAATTTTCCAAAAGTTGGGCGTTATTCGACGCACTATGCGATCGCATAACGGGTATGCAGACCGCATAATGGTCGCATACCTGAGCAGGACACTGCCTAATTCGAGGGAAACTATGCGGTCCATGATGCGATCGCATTTCTTTTCTACGGACCGCATAGTTCTCGCATTCTTGCCCTTTGATTTTTTTGTGAGGGAGGTTATGCGACGCACTATGCGATCGCATAACGTGTATGCGGACCGCATAGTGGTTGCATACCTGCATAGTGTGTTTTAATTTTTGGCCCACCTGGAGGGCCATTCTGCGATCGTCTCTGCGGACCGCATCGCATTCCTGACCACATTCCTATGTCGGGCTCCTAATTTTTCTAATTTTAAAACCCGACCCCCAGTTCATTAAAACACCATACCCCTTCATTTTAACAAGTTTTTTGAACAAAATAGAGAGAAGGAAAGGGGAGTTCTTGAGAGAGAAAGTGGTTCTTCCATCAAATTGATTTTTCAAAGTCCCTCAGGCTTGATAATTCGAGTAATCATATTCTTCCTCATTCTAGCAGGTTCCCAACCCTTTTTCCACTAATTTTCTGATTTTAAACAAAGGGAGGATTTGCATGGATTGTTTCTTGAAAATATTAACTAAGATCTTGCATGCATGTTTAATAATGGTGTTAATCTAGTAAGAGGGAGTGGTTAGGGTTAAATTTCACAAAGTCGGGGTTGGTAATCTAATGGGGTCACATAATATTTGGCAAAATGTTTAAGAGAGTCCGAATTGCATGCATGACTTCCAATTCTAAGTTGAATACGTTTATTTGTTAACTAGATTGACGGTACTAGTTGGATGGTGATTTGTGAGTGAAAGTTAAAAAGGGGATTTCGGCTCCAGGTATGTATGGCTAATTTTAATTCTTGTAAAATCCCTCTTGTTGTGGTAAGCATACGGTATATGTACTTATATGGAAATATGTGAATTGACTGATTAATTGATTACTACCCCACTGTGTCAGATGAGTTTGTGAATTGTGGCTTGGCATGCCAACTTTATTATGTACAAAGATGGTAGTTGTTTAAAGTTATTGATATGGAGCATTGTAAATAAGTTGAACGGTTATGGCAACACCTTGTGCATAAATTGCTGCTTCATGAAAGTTTGGGATGCTTGAGCCCAAATAAATAAATTGTTAAATGTGAATTAGTGATCCTTGAAAGGAAGGCCCTTGTGATGAAATTGTTTGGTGTTGTTGTTGAATTGTGATCCTTGAAAGGAAAGCCCTTGTGATGAAATTGTGGGTGTTGTTGTTATGAAATATGAATTGTCAGGCGGGGTCGGGTTGCGCGCCGCAACACAAAGTAGTAAGGTGTGGGTCGTGGTGATAAGGGTGGCCGAGGTGATAAGGGTGGAAAAGTGATCGTTATTACTATTGATATGAATATTATGAAACTCGTGAATATGGTGGTGTTGGAAAGGGAAAAAGGAGAGATTGCAAAATTGTTGATCTTGATTGTCACTTTCCGTATGTTTTGATTGTTGGTCTTATTGCTGTCCTATTTCTTATATGTAATATTGGTTGATTGTACTTGGTATAAAGTTTGTTCATACATGCTAGTACTATTCCACAGTACTAACGTCCCTTTTGCCAGGGGCGCTACATCTTTCATATGGATGTATGTGGTTCCATAGCAGGTAGCTCAGCCCGCCGTTAGTGGTACCTCCTCTTCATCTCTGCAGCAGTTGTGGTGAGCCCCTCTTCTCCTCGGGGCCGTGTGTGGATCATACCACCTTTTTTATTTTATGTTGTAAAAGGAATAGCCGGGGCCTTGTTACCGGCAGGTTATGTAAAATCCCTAGTATTCGTAGAGGCTCCATAGACATGATCTTGGTGTATGTATGCATTTTGGGTAGTAACAGTACTTATTCGGAAATTGTGGGTCATGTTGGAAAGTTTTGTATGTATTATGTATGTTTGATTATCAATCGCTGAAATGTTAAAAGAGGAAACAAGTGGAGATATGTTGTGAAATGTACTTTGAAACTTAAATCGGCTAACTCACATAAAATAATGTATATTATGAACGCGGGGAAATGTTGGGCAGGAAAGGCAATCCAGGTCCGTTTGACTGGGTTCACCCGGTTAGGCGCCGGTCTCGTCCTTCGATTTTGGGGCGTGACAAACTTGGTATTAGAGCCTAAGGTTTTTAAAAGAGTCCTAGGATGTCTTGGAGCCGTGTCTAGTAGAGCCCTTCTTATCGGTGTGTTGTCGACCAAATCTATAATTAGGGGGCTACATGGAAATTTAGGAAATTACCCTTTCATTGTTATCCTATATCGTGCAGTTAACCGGAAAGTTAAAATATCCTTGCCTAATTCGTGCTTTGTTCCGAAATTTTCAGTAAATGGCACCAAAGAAGAGAGCTCGACTCGGCCTTGAGGCCAATGCCACCCCGGGGGTGACTATGAATTCTGTACCAGATAGTGCGGGTGAGAGTGACTCCCCGACCTTGAATCTTCTTGACCCTTCTATTCCGGATCAAAGCATTCTTGTTCCTGCGGCGGCGGAGGGTGCTGAAATCCCACCCGCTGATATTCCTGATCCCTATACAGTTCCAGCTTCCGATCCCGGTACGTCCGATGGGGACCTCAAAGGAGCTATTCATATGTTGACTCAGTTGGTGGCCACTCAGGCCCAAAGATCTCATTCTACCCCTGCGTCCTCCAGCGGACAGGGAGATTCCGCCGGCTCCAGAGTCAACCAGTTTCTTCAATTGGCCCCTCCAGAGTTCTTAGGTACAGATCCAGAGGCCGATCCACAGGATTTTCTCGATGAGATGTACAAGACCCTTCGGGTGATGAAGGCTACAGAGACAGAGGGGGTTGAGTTAGCTTCGTAGAGGCTCAGGGGAGCAGCATATTTCCGGTTCGAGATGTGGGAAGGTTCCCATGGAGAGGGAAGTCCTCCGGCTAGATGGGACGAGTTCGTGGATGCTTTCATGGATCACTTTTTGCCTGCTGAGACTGTGGCAGCCCGTGCTACGGAGTTTGAGGTCCTTAAGCAGGGTAATATGAGTGTGTGGGAGTACCACATGGAGTTCGTGCGGTTGTCTAAATATGCTCCTCACTTGGTGTCGACTATGGATGCTAAAGTTTGACGTTTTGTTCAGGGCCTTAGTCCCTTGGTTGTGAATGAAGCTGCTACAGCTGCCTTGCACTCAGACATGAATTATGGGAAGATTCTGGGGTTCGCCCAGGCTACAGAGGCTAGGAAATTGAATATAAGGTCAGAGAGAGTGAGTAGAAGCAAGGCCCGGTCAACGGGCCACTCGGGGAGTTTAGTTGGAGGAGGGAGACCAATTCATGGGAGAGGGTCATCAGGGACATCCCAGTCCTATGCACAGTCCTCAGCCAGTGCACCGCTATCAGTGCACTGTTTCCAGCAGAGCAGTCACTAGGGACCAGGGTCAGACAACGAGAGACCCCATCAGTTAGGTCGCCCAGGAGGGAGGTCCCAGCAGCAGGGGAGGGCTCCGTGCCCTAAGTGTGGGAGGTTCCATACCGAGTCTTGTTATCTTGATATCCCAGTATGCTACGGGTATGGAGTGAGAGGTCATGTTCAGCGGGATTGCCGTGCACCCAGCCAGGGCAGGGGTAGGTATTTTGCTCAGTCATCCGGTTCTTCAGTCGCCACATCTTCAGGGCGTCCTCCAGCCCCAACTGGGTGTGGTGCAGTTAGGGGTGGAGCACGAGGTAGAGGTGGACCCAGCCGGTTCTATGCTTTGAGTGGTCGCCAGAATGCGGAGGCTTCTCCTGATGTTGTTATAGGTATTTTGAATGTTCAAGCACTTGATTGTTATGCTCTTATTGATCCGGGGTCCTCCTTATGTTATGTTACCCCGTTATTGCTTCACGTTTAGGGATAGAACCCAAACAGCTTCACGAGTCGTTCTCTATATCGACTCTGGTTGGTGATTCTATTACGACAGCACGAGTCTATAGGAATTGTGTTGTCACGGTATGTGGTCGTGTTACCACGACCAATCTTATTGAGCTTTGGATGGTAGATTTTGATATTATTATGGGAATGGACTGGCTGTATTCGTGCTTTGCTAAACTCGACTGTCGAACCAGAATCATGAGGCTAGAGTTTCCTAATAAGCCAGTTATTAAGTGGAAAGGGAATGGTGTGGTGTCGAAAGGTAGGTTTATCTCATGCCTTAAGGCCTCGAAGATGATTAAGAAAGGGTGTGTCTATCATTTGGTCCGGGTTGCGGACACCACTCCAGATGTGCCTACTCCCAAGTCCGTGCTTGTTGTGAGTGAGTTTCTTGAAGTATTTCCGTACGAGCTTCCAGGGATTCTGCCAGATAGAGAGATCGATTTCGGGATTGATGTACTACCAGATACGCAACCAATATCTATTCCACCATACAGAATGGCGCCAGCAGAGTTGAGGGAGTTAAAGGAGCAGTTGAAGGATTTATTAGAAAAAGGGTTCATTCGGCCGAGTGTGTCGCCGTGGGGCGCTCCGGTTCTTTTCGTCAGAAAGAAGGATGGGTCGCTTCGGATGTGTATCGATTATCTATAGCTCAACAAAGTCACTATCAAAAACAAGTATCCATTGCCTCAAATAGATGATTTGTTTGGTCAATTGCAAGGTGCGAGGTTCTTCTCCAAAATTGATTTACGGTATGGGTATTATCAGTTGAAGATCAGAGAGCAGGATATTCCTAAGACCGCCTTTAGGACTCGTTATGGTCATTTTGAATTTTTGGTAACGTCCTTTGGGCTGACCAATGCTCCGGCAGCTTTCATGGATCTTATGAATCGGGGTTTCAAGCCATTTCTATACTCCTTCGTGTTTGTTTTTATTGATGACATCCTTGTCTACTCGCGGAGTCAGGAAGATCATGCTAATCACCTCACGGAAGTCCTGCAGACTCTTCATCATCACCAGTTGTATGCTAAATTTTCGAAATGTGAGTTTTGGCTAGAATCAGTCAGCTTGTTGGGTCATGTTGTTATCGGAGAAGGGATTCAGGTTGATCCCCAGAAGATCGCGGCAGTGAAAGATTGGCCTAGACCAACGACCCCGACAACGATCCGTAGTTTCTTGGGTCTAGCTGGATATTATCAGAGGTTTGTGGAGGGATTCTCTACCCTCGCCTCCCCATTGACTAAATTGATGTAGAAAGCGGTGAAGTTTCAGTGGTCTGACGCTTGTGAGAAAAGCTTTCAGGAATTGAAGTCGAGATTGACTTCGGCACCGGTATTGACCTTGCTAGAAGGTATAGGGGGATTTGTGGTTTATTGCGATGCTTCAAGGGTTGGTTTGGGGTGTGCGTTGATGCTACATGGGAAGGTTATAGCGTATGCTTCAAGGAAACTCAAGAATCACGAGAAGAATTATCCGATGCATGATTTAGAGCTCGTGGCAGTGGTGTTTGCATTAAAAATTTGGTGGCATTATCTTTATGGGGTCCACGTGGACGTGTTCTCAGCCCACAAGAGTCTTCAGTATTTATTCAAGCAGAAGGAACTGAGTCTAAGGCAGCGGAGGTGGTTAGAATTGCTCAAAGATTATGATATGAACATTTTTTACCATCCAGGGAAGGCGAATATGGTGGACGACGCTCTCAGTCGGAAGTCTATGGGTAGTTTGGCTCATTTGGAAGCGGATCAGAGGCCCTTGGCTCAGGAGGTTTATCAATTGGCCAGTTTGGGGGTTTGTCTTTCGACCTCAGGCGAAGGGGAGGTTATGGTGCATAATGGGGCAGAATCGTCACTTGTAGCGGAAGTCAAAGAAAAGCAGTTTATTGATCCAACATTGGATCAGTTGAAGGAGGCAGTTTTGAATAACAAAATTTCGGCATTTTCACTCGGCAGCAATGATGGAGTTTTGCGATGTTAGGGTAGGCTATGTGTTCCAGATGTAGATAAACTTCGGGAGAGGGTAATGGCGGAGGCTCATAGCTCCAAGTATTTTGTGCACCCAGGTTCTACAAAGATTATCATGATCTCCGGGAAATTTATTGGTGGAGCGGTATGAAAGGGGGTGTGGCGGAATTTGTGTCTAGATGCCCGAATTGCCAGCAGGTGAAATCCGAGCATTAGCGGCCCGGTGGATTAACTCAGCTTATGGAAATACCGACGTGGAAATGGGAGATGATCAATATGGATTTCGTGGTAGGGTTACCTTGCACTCAGCGCATGTTCGACTCAATTTGGGTAATAGTGGATCGACTCACCAAATCAGCCCACCTTTTGCCAGTCAAGTCCACCGATACTGCGGAACGGTACGCTTAGTTGTATATTAAGGAGATAGTCAGAATTCATGGAACTCCATTTTCTATTATCTCGGATCGAGGGGCCCAATTCACAACTAATATTTGGAGGAAATTTTAGCAAGGTTTGGGTACTCAGGTGAATCTCAGCACGGCTTTCCATCCACAGACTGATGGTCAGGCAGAGCGGATTATTCATACGCTTCAAGACATGATCTTGGTGTATGTATGCATTTTGGGTAGTAACAGTACTTATTCGGAAATCGTGGGTCATGTTGGAAAGTTTTGTATGTATTATGTATGTTTGTTTATCAATCGCTGAAATGTTAAAAGTGGAAACAAGTGGAGATATGGTTTGAAATGTACTTTGAAACTTAAATCGGCTAACTCACATAAAATAATGTATATTATGAACGCGGGGAAATACGTTGGGCAGGAAAGGTAATCCAGGTTCGCTTGACTGGGTTCACTCAGTTAGGCGCCGGTCTCGTCCCTCGATTTTGGGGCGTGAAAATGTGGTAATGGAAATGAGTCTTTAGGACATGCTTTATTCAAATCTGTGTAATCTACGCATACTTTCAATTTACTATTCTTTTTGGGTACCACTACGGTATTAGCTAGCCAATCATGATATTTTACCTCACGTATTGAACAAATTTTCAAGAGTTTCTGTACCTCTTAATCGATCACTTGGTTCTTGAATGGTCCTTGATTTCTTTTATTTTCATTGACAGGGATGAAGGATGGATCTTCATTTATTTTATAAGTCATCACTTCTGGAGGTATACCTGTCATATCTAAATGGGACCAAGTGAAACAATCTGCGTTAGCTTTTAAATATTCAATTAACTTACCTCTTCTTGCGGGGCTTAGCCTCATGCCTATATGAACTTTTTACTCAGACTCATGTTCGAACAATTTCTCCTTTTGTTATGACTGTAAAGTTGTCAAACCCAGATATGGCTCGTGCTTTTGGGATTACTCGATCCTCCATTAGCATTTCTTCCACAACTTTCAACAAAATGATATTGACTAAGCTACCTAGATCAATCAACACTCTTTTTATGTTAGTGTCATGTATAAGAAGGGATATTACCAGTGCGTCGTTATGAGCAAGCAGCAGTCCGTTGACATCTGCGTCGCTAATGATATATTGTCTGCTTCCATGGTTTCACAAATCCGCTTCATGTGTGTAATTGTGAATTTGATTGTTCTTTTGCAAACTACCCCGTTCACCTTTTCTCCTCCGTGTATCACATTTACCGTTATCTTCGGAGATGGTGGCTTTGGGGGCTCTTTCATGTTCTTCATGTATGCATGTTTACCTTTTTCACTAAAGAGCTATGTTAGATAGCCTTGTTTTAATAATTGTTCCACCTCACCTTGCAATAACCTGCAATCTGATGTTCTGTGTCCATGATCGTTATGGAATTCGCACCAGAAGCCTAGATTCCTTCTATTTGGATTCGATCTCATTTATTTGGGCCATCGAACTTTATCGCCCATGTTTCTTAGTACTATAATTAATTGAGAAGTACTTACATTGAAGTTGTAGTCTCCAATTCTTGCATTACCTCTATTTCGTTCATCCCGATCCTTTCTGGATCTTGATAAGGATGAGATTGAATCTTTATTTTGATGGTCTATATTCTGACCGTGTGTTTTCAAACTTGGAACGGGTTTCTCGTCCCGAAGGTCCCATATATGGATCATACATGTTCTTACTTGTTCTCCTTTCTGGTTCGAAGCTTCTAGAACTGGTTCGATCTTCAGCTCTTGATTGAGCAATGGTGTCTTCTTCTATTCGTAAATTGGTGGTGTACCTGTTATAGACACTGTTCTATGTCGTGCCTGGGAATTCTCTCAAGCTTTCCTTGAGTCTTCTTGTGGCTTCTGAACTTTTATCATTTAAATTACTTTCAAATGCCATTTCTGCCCAATTGTCAGGTACCCTTGGTAGCAGCATTCTTTCGCGTTGAAACCTGTCTACAAACTCACGGAGCAACTCCGAGTCTCCTTGTTTTATTATGAATATGTCTTCCATTATGTTTTCGACTTTTTGTGCACCGGAATGTGCTTTTATAAAAGAATCTGCAAGCTCAACAAAAGAGTCAATAGAATTTTCGGGTAGAAGAGAATACCATGTTAGTGCTCCTTTGGTGAGCGTATCTCTGAACTTATTGAGCATTACTGATTCAATTTCTTGTTTATTCAGATCGTTGCCTTTTACTCCTGTAGTAAAAGCAGTTACATGATCACGTGGATCGGTTGTCCCGTCGTACTTGGGGATATCAGGCATTTTGAATTTTTGGGAATAGGCAAGGGTGATGCACTTGGCTTCCAAGGTTGTTGAGAATATCTATCAACGTCAATGCATTTGATGACAAGTGGTACTCCAGGAATTTGCTCGATTCGGTTGTTTTGTTCCTTCACCTGTTTCTGCAAGGTTAGTAATAAAGATTGTAATTCTGGATTATTGGACATACCTGGTCTTGCTTCGAGGGACTCATTTGGAGTGNTGTTAAAGAAGTTACACGATCACGTGAATCGGTTGTCCCATCGTACTTGAGAATATCGGGCATTTTGAATTTCTTGGGAATATGCAAGGGTGCAGCATTTTGCTTCCAAGGTTGTTGTTAATATCTATCAAGGTCAATGCCCTTGATGAAAGGTGGTACTCCAGGAATTTGTTCGATTCGATTGTTTTGTTCCTTCACCTGTTTCTGCAAGGTTAGTAGTAAAGATTGTAATTCTGGATTATTGGACATACCTGGTCTTGCTTCGAGGGACTCATTTGGAGTGCCTCTACTTCATGAGTTTGCTAATCTGGATTGTGGGTATTCCACAGTTGCAGTGTTTTTAGGAGGAGGTGTAGGTGATACAACTAATAGTCCCCTCATGAAAGCTTATAAGGCTTGAGTCACATATTCACCAACCATTTGTTCTCCTGTTTGTTCGTTTCCATTGTTATTATTGTTTTGAGTCATAGATCTCTCTGGAGATTGATCCCTTCAACCTCGTTGGGATCCTGAAGGTGATGGAACTGGAGTTACGATTTTCTGTTGGTTGTTTTCATTGCGTTTGACATAATTCATAGAATGTTGTTTGAAAAAAAACAAAGATTATTAGATTCCCCGTAACGGAACCAATTTGTTTAACCAAAGAATTAGATTCTTTGCTAAAGTTATTTTAAGAAGAACTCGGGTTACTGATAATCAAGAGAATATAAAAATAATTGTAAATAGAGCAGTAAAGATGCGTAAAAGTAAGTATATTTCAATAGTGGTTCGAACGTGTCCTTACAAGTTATATTTTACTCCCTTATATAGGGAATTTCTTAATATAACGTCTACTCTTTTAAGTGATTGAGCATTAATGAATAATAATGGCACTAATGTAACGTTACAATGATTAATCGTAACTTTTGCATGAAGATTATGTAATATTTGGCTCATTGATTGAAGATCCTCGAATCTGCCCTTTATTCCGCCTTGATTCATTCTGACCGTGTCTCTTCTTCTCCTCAATTAGATTGAGATTCGCGTAATTGATTACCTCGTTGGTATGTTGTTTTGTTCCTCTTTGTCTCGTACCTGTTCGTAAAGTCTCATCCAGTTGTCATGTTTTCACTACTCCACATGGATTGCTTAGTCGATCGTTAGTACACGTGTGAATCCTACTTTTACCAATACATAGATAATCAAACATGGCTTTAGGTTTTAAGAACATGCTTAGAAAATATTAAGAGAACAAGTTCAACACCTAGTGCATAAATAGTCACACATTAACAAAACAGGTTTGAAGGATTAGTATACACAGACTCATAGTAAAGAAAATGTTCAAATTATACTAAGTATAGATGATAGTATTACAGGAAGGGAATCATATTAATTGGCAACCGAATTTAGATAGGATGAGAATAGGTCATTGCAACTACTGGGAATTCAAGAAATGTTAGAAGCATACTAATAAGGAACAAGATCAAACATGGTACATAGACAATATATAACCATAGAAAATTCAGGAGAGAACAAGAGGCAGACTTATGCTACATAGTTAATGTACACATTCATGCTTTTTAACACAATCAACTAGTCTATTAAAGGGATACGAATAATGTAAGTAAATAATGTTCGAGTAACAAGATTGATAGAAAGATTAAACTGCAAAGAGAAGCAGAGGACCTAAACATCAGTAAGTTGCGACACATAGACTAGGTAAGCTTGATAGGAATCTAATTCACTCAAATAAAGTTTAGGCATGTTTCAAATTACCAACATAATGAAGTCAAAGGTTAAGGAGACCCAAAACTGAAGTAAAGCAATCAAAATTGCACACAAGAACAACCTAGAAAAACACATTAAACTACATCCTCAGGAAGAGAAAACATGTGTAAATCACAGATACGTGGGAATGAAACTATGAGGTCCAGTAACTTACCAGTTAAGCAAAAATACAAGAAAAAACAAAAGTCCATAATGTTCTGAATATCAACGAGGAGCAAGAACCCAGAATTTCAGTAGCCTTGGCTTTCAGCCGTCCAAGACAAAGTATAAAACGAGATAGTGAAGGAATAACATAATAGAGCTTTTAATTTTAGTGAGATTATAGCCATTCCAGTCCGTCTAAAAGGGAATGGGGAAAGGGTTTATATAGGAGTAAAAATCGAGCACCAAACAAGGAAGCCAAGTAATTTAAGCAACTAACAAAGTAAATAATCGTGCAAATTGATCTGAAAATCAATTTTAAGAAAAACACATGAAAACCCTAACTTTTAAGGAAAATGAAAAATCGGCATAATGTACACAAAAAATCAAATTCACACATAATAGAACGAATATAGACAAGATAACACTCAAAAGCAGAGATTTGAACCAATTTTGGTTCGACTTGAAGAGATCTGTAAACCCTAGTTTTAGGGTAAGTAAGAATCAACAAAATACAAGCAAAATCGGACTCACACGGTGTAGAATAAAACGTGTGTAGATGGAATATCGTCCAGATTCAAGAGATGGGAGTCAATCGGACAAAATTAGAGTTGTAATACTTGCCATGTTGAGGCAAGTACTAGGTGATACCATGGAGAATAAACCAATAGCGAAAACATACTAATATGGTAAGTATATGAGAGGGAAATCCCATTGAAACAGAGATTAAGGCAAGAGTTTTGAGAGGCGGCGACTAGGGTTCGTAGGAGAAGAGAGTGGAGAGATCGAGCATTTAGGGGCGGAAGATTAGAGGGAAATGGGTTAGGGTTTTAGGTCTAGGGTAATTAAAATGGAAGGAAAGGATGTGGGTCGTTGATCTTGAAAGATCAACGACTGGGATTTAAAATGAACGGGGCGGGTTAAAATAAACGGGTACCGATCGAGTTTAGGGGTTTGGGTTAATTGATTTGGGCTAGGGGTTATTTGGGCAAGGGTGTTAGATTTTGGGCCAGTAATTGGTTCGAAAATAGGTAGGATTTTAGGCTATTTTTTTAAATATCCAATATTTAATAAACAATAATTTTATAAAAGTAATTAATAACAAAAAAATATATTATTTTTGCATGCAAATGACTAAAAATAATTAATTAACATTATAAAAATGTAAAAAGTCATTTTCACATAAATAATGTAATTATACATGAATATGGGCTATTATTGCAGAAATGTGCAATTAGCCCTAAAATGCAAATGTAATTATAAAAATGCACTGAAAAATATTTAAAACATCATGTTGGTATAAATGATAAGTGTAGATGATTAAATCATCATAAAAATAATTTGAAGGATAATTACTAGATATTTATATAATAAAATATAGAAATAAATCGATTTAAAGTCTTTAAAATTTATGGAAAATTATGAAAACTACTTGTATATGCTTATAAACTGAATGATGATGCAAATGTACTACTTTGAAAGCCGGTGGAGTTTTTGTGGGAACGGACAAGCTCTTCTGGATAGGACGATATTGGAATTGTGGATGGATGTACCTTACAATGGTTATGGATATTTGAACGGTTATTGGGTGGAAATGAGTAACAAACGGTGGTTGGTTATGTTTGAAATAATTGCAGGATGTGAACATTGAATGCAAACTGGAGCGAAGATTGCTCCTGTTAGGAGAACGGTTACTTTCTGGATTACCTGCAAACCTTAAAACCCCGATGCATGCAAATATATATGGATTATTGCGAGAATTTAAACATGATGACAATTCCTTTGGACCATGGACATCGACTTTGGGCGGTGAGGATAATTTCCTTAGACCATGACGTCTCGGTCCATGAAACGTGAGATAAGGGAATTACATGCCATAAAATGATGTTCTCGGGCCTTGAGAATGGTGCCTCTGAACCCTGACATCTTTGAATAATGATGTGCAATATTGAGAGATCCTCAGTCCATGGCATAGTGTCTTTCGGCTATGAGGATGATGCCTTCGGACAAAATGGTGATATTTTAGCCCATGAGATGCAAGGATACGATGCTTGGTTATGCGAAGCGAAACAAGACAAAGCTTAGTCTTGTGCAAGATCGGGGGCAAGGCTTAGCCCCGAGAAAAGTAGAAAATAGTGCTAGATTTCAAATAGCATATCATTTGGGGTTATGCAGGGAGAGGCAGAGCTTAGCCTTATGCAATTAGGGAAGCAGGGCTTAGCCTCATGCAAGATGGAAGATAATGATTAGTCTCATGCAATTGAGGAGGCAGGGCTTAGCCTCATGCAAGAATGGAGACAATGCTTAGTATCGTCCGAGGAAAAGGCAATGCTTAACCTTATGAAATTAGGGAGGCAGGGCTTAGCCTCATGCAATATGGAAGACAATGATTAGTCTCATGCAGGGCAATGCTTAGCCTCATGCAACAATGAAGACAATGCTTAGTCTCATGCAGGAGAAGGCAATGCTTAGCCTTATGCAATTAAGGAGGCATGGCTTAGCCTCATGCAAGATTGGAAATAATGCTTAGTCTCATGCAGGGGAAGACAGTGCTTAGCCTTATGCAATTAAGGAGGAAGGGCTTAGCCTCATGCAAAAATGGAGACAATGCTTAGTCTCATGCAATGAATAGATAATAAGTAATACCAGAGTTTTTCTTAGCTGGAGATATGTTTTCGCTTGGCAGCTTTATTGTTATAAAGATAAAGGCTCTGGGGTGCGCATGCATTTGCGAATATCTCTTGTTCCTGTATCCAAAGGAAAATCGTGAGTTTTACGAGGAGGGTTGGTTCTTTCCTCCGCCTGCTTGCTTTGATTTGCTCTATATCGAAATCCTGCTTGAGTTTCCATGGGTAGCATCTAGCTGTTTCATAAATTTTTGAAAAATATGAGTGCATATGATGAATGTAGTTATTTAAAAATACAGTAGTATACAATATCAAGTAAATTAGATGAACCAATGACTGTGACACTTTAGATACACTGTGACTTCCTTGCATTAGAGTTTTGAGGGTCATCCTCAAAATTCTGCCCCAATTTACTAGGCGATTCTTTGATCGTTCTGCATATGACGAAGCTGGTTGTACTTGCTCCGGAATTTTGAGGGTCCTCCTCAATATTCTGCCCCAGATTTTTATTGTGGGAAAAATATTTTTTTTATTGAATTGTGACCGAACCCACAGGGCTGCCTACGTATCCCTTCTTACATCAGATGAAGAAACGCAAACATTCTAAACATAGTATTTTTTGGCTGCGTCTGAGTTGATAGGCTTTGGTCAAATCTCTCAGTCCATTTCTGCGGGTATGAGCGCTCCTCCTGTTAGTACTATGTGAACCATGTAAATCCCTTGTCAATTGGATTAAAATTTCCTTTTGGCTTCATCCTGATGCAGGAAGATCCGCTTCAACACAATCTGCCCCGATGCGGATTGTCTAGGTTTGACCCTTTTGTTGAAAGCTCTGGACATTCTGTTCTGATAAAGTTGACCATGGCATACCACATTTATTCTTTTTCCATCAATGAGAGCTAATCTTTCATAACGACTTCTTATGTGATGACCCAAAAGGTCATCTCTTGTTTTAAAAGTCAAAACTATGTTTCGAGGCCTTAAAAACCTCCTCTTGTCTTACCTCATGTTGCGCGCGCACTCCGAGCGTATATCCGGCAAGCTCTTATGTGTAAAATTAAAAAAAATGCTAATTTTGCCTTTAAAATTGAATTTAAGTTGACTTCGGTCAACATTTTAGGTAAACGGACTCGGACTCATGATTTGATGGTCCCGGAGGGTCCGTAGAAAAATATAGGACTTGGGCGTATGCCCGAAATTGAATTCCAAGCTCCCTAGCCCGAGAAAAGAATTTTTGAAAGAAATTGTTTAACTGAAATTATAAGAGTTTTTGGAAATTTGGTTGTTTAGTTGTGTTTGAAATTTGATAGTATCGGGACCGTATTTTTTTTTCGGAGCCCGGTATAGGTTTAATATGGTATTTGAGTTGTTCCTGTAAAATTTGGTAAGAAACGAAAGTCATATGACGTGATTCAGACCCGTAGTTGTAAATTTTGAAAGTTTGAAAGTTCTTGAGATTTTCTTTGATTTTGATGCTAAACTCGTAGTTCTAGGTGTTATTTTGGCAATTTGATCGCACGAGAAAGTACGTATGATGTTTTTATACTTACTTGCATGTTTGGTTCGGAGCCCTGAGGGCTAGGGTGAGTTTCGGATAGGTTTCGGGGTGTTTAGACTTGGAAAAACTCTACTGGTGCACCAGCTTTGGTGTGCCCACACCTACGAGACTAGGGTCGCAGGTGCGAGCTCGCAGGTGCGTGTTTTTAGCGGTAGGTGCGGCCCAGCCTAGCCTTCCCTCTTTTTGCAGATGCGGACAAATTTCCACAGAAGCGATTCCGCAGAAGCAGAACTCTTCCTGCAGGTGCGTACCCCAGTGGGCCTGTTCATTTCTGCAGAAGTGGAAGATATTCCGCACGTGCGCTTGCACATATGGGACCCAAGCACCGCAGGTGCGGGGGTCGGGCAGTGAGGGTATTTAGAATATAACTCCAGCCGTTTTCTTTTTCAAATTTTCACAAAAACAGAAGACGTAGGGCGATTTTCTTAAGAGCTTTTCTTCCCAAAACATAGGTAAGTGTCCATTAACTATTTTCTTTCAACTCTCCATTGTTGTTCATCAATTTACAACTAAAATTCTAAGGTTTTCATGGTATGAATTGGGGATTTGGGTAGAGTTAGGGATTTTTGTATAATTGGAATTTAGACCTCGTCTTGGGGTCACATTTCGAAACTAATTACATACTCGGGCTCGTGGGTGAATGGGTAATCGGGTTTTGGTCCGAACCTCGTATTTTGACCAAGCGGGCCCGGGGTCGATTTTTGACTTTTTGGGGAAAATAATAGAAAACATATAATTAAGTATTGGGGTGTGATCCTTTAGAATTTATTGATGTTGTTGAGTTAATTAAGTCTAGATACAAGTGAATTGGAGGCGAATTCTAAAGGGAAATCAGTGTTGAGACTTGCGTTTGGCCGTGGAATCCGAGGTAAGTGTTTGGTCTAACCTTAGCTTGAGGAAATAGGTGTTGTGTCCTATTTTCTACGTGTTACTGTTATGTTCGACGTATAGGTGTGGTGACGAGTTCCTATACGTTGGTGACAAGCATGCCCGTGAGTCGTATATTGTGATTTATATGATTTTTTAAGCAGTACTTGGATTTAACTTGATAATTATCCATGTTGATGGTATTTCCTTGGTATTTCCTATTGTTGATTATTGGTTCAAGTTGAGAATTATTACATGAAGTTAAGTAATTAAGCGGAATTGGTTATAGTTGTTTCCCTTATCGGGATGATATTGATTCTATTTTTGGCTCCCTTGCCAGGACGTTATGGTTTCTATTATTGTTTATACTATTGATTTCCTTGTCGGATTACTGTCATTTCATTCGTTTGAGTGAGAAAGAGTGTAAAGCACGAAGGTTGATGTCGTGCGGGATATTGCGAGTGAGTGTTAAAGTACGAAGGGTGATGCTGTGTCAATATTGTGAGTGTTAATGCACGAAGGGTGATATGTGTCGTTTCTATTAATTTTATGGTGAGAACGAGAGTAAAAGAATGAAGGGTGATGCCGTGCATTTGTCTTTGTGTTATTATTTTCGTTGTTTCAAGTTTGATATTTACTTAGTCGCTTTATTTCGTTTTTGTCATAACTTGATATTTCTTCCCCTCAGCATGTTCCCCTTTTCCCGTATTAATCTGTTCAACTCTTGTTATTATTATAGTTTCTCGTATATGTTTAAAATGCACATGTTTATATGGTTGTTGTGTCCTAGCCTCGTCACTACTTCGCCGAGGTTAGGCTCGACACTTACGAATACATGGGGTTGGTTGTACAGATGCTACACTCTGCACTTTTTTTGCAGATCCCGGTACTGGACCCTTCGTACCATAGATTGAGGTTGCTGCCTTCAGTCTAATGGAGACCCGAGGTAGTCCTGCAGGCGTCCACAGGCCTTGGCGTCCCCTTCTATCCTGTTTCTTTTCTGTTCTTATCTATTTTTGGGACATATGTATATTTATTTTGTTCAGACCACTATTTGTAGTATACGTAGATAGTCCGAGAAATTGTGACACTAGTTCTGGGTGTAGTTTTATTATTGATTTCGTACTAGTATTAAATTGAACTGCTAGATTCTATTATTCCTCATTTCGATTTCCTTTGATTTTGTTATATCATTTGGTATATTGCTAAGGATAAAGGAATAAGGTAAAATAATCAGTAACGTTGGCTTGCCTAGCGGGCTCAATCTTAGGCGCCATCACAGTCCCGACAGTGGGAAATTCAGGTCGTGACATCTTATCCATTCTGCATCACTGAGTTCAGCTTCTTGTATAATTCTTAAGGAAGGAATTTCAACCTCGGCGGGAATGACAACTTCAGTACCGTAGACCAACAAATAAGGAGATGCCCTAATCGAAGTGTGAACTGTGGTACGATACCCCAATAAGGTAAATGGTAATTTCTCGTGCCACTACTTGTGATTTTCTACAATATTTCTCAATATTTTCTTGATATTCTTGTTGGCGGCTTCCATGGCTCCATTCATTTGAGGCCGGTATGCTATGGAATTCTTATGCCTAATTTTTAAGGTTTCGCACATAGCTTTCATTAAGTCACTGTTGAGATTGGAGGCATTGTCGGTGATGATGGATTTTGGCACCCCGAATCGGCAAATAATACGATCTCTTACAAAATCTGCGATGACTTTATTGGTTACAACTTTGTAAGATACAACTTCAACCCTTTTATGAAATTGTCTATGGCCACTAAAATGAACCTGTGCCGTTTGAATCCGCGAGCTCGATCAGACCGATGACATCTATTCCCCAATCGACAAAAGTCCAAGGTGCACTTGTTGCATTGAGTTTATTCGGTGGCACCCGTATCATATCTACATGTATTTGGCACTGATGACACTTCTGGACATACCTGATGCAATCCGTTTCCGTAGTCATCAAAAAATACCCTACTCTCAATATCTTCTTAGCTAAAACGAAAACGTTCATATGTGGTCCGCAAGTTCCGGCGTGTATCTCTTCGAGCAATTTGGAAGCCACCTTGGCGTCGACGCACCGTAATAATCCTAAGTTTGGAGTCCTTCTGTGCGGAATTCCTCCGCTTTAGAAGAAATGGTTGGATAATCTTCGGAGCGTGCATTTCTGAGTATGATTTGTATGCTCCGGGTACTCTCATTTTTCCAAGTATTTCTTGATATCATGGAACCAAGTATTCCCATATGTTTCTTCTTCAACGGAGTGCAGTAAGCTGGATGATTATGAATCCTTACCGGAATAAGGTCGATGAAATTTTTATCCGTGTGTTGTATCATGGAAGACAAAGTGGCCAGTGCGCCTGCGAACTCATTCTGGATTCTTGGGACATGTTTGAATTCTATTTTCGTGAACCTCTTCATCAACTCTTGCACATGGTATAAATATGGTAATATCTTGGTATTCTTTGTAGCCCACTCTCCCTAAACCTGATGTACCAGAAGATCACCAATTATCAACAACTCCCTAATATTCATGCCAATGGTCAAATTGACATGGTAATATGGTAATATCTTCGTGAACCTCTTCATCATCTCTTGCACATGGTATAAATATGGTAATATCTTGGTATTCTTTGTTGCCCACTCTCCCTGAACCTGATGTACCAGAAGATCCGAATCACCAATTATCAACAACTCCTTAATATTCATGTCAATGGCCAAATTGAGCCCCAAGATGCAAGCCTCATATTCTGTCATATTATTGGTGCACAAAATCTGAACTTCGCGGATACCGGATAATGTTGACCTGTCTCTAACACCAAAACAACTCCGATACCCACTCCTTTGAAATTTGCGGCTTCATCGAAAAACATAACTGTCGTAGGCTTCGGCGATATATTCTCCTACAAATGATACTTCTTCATCGGGAAAATAAGTTTTTAGTGGTTCGTACTCTCCTCCTACAGGATTTTTCTGCAAGATGATCTGCTAATGCTTGTCCCTTAACCTTCTTCGGAGTTGCATAGACGATGTCAAATTCACTAAATAATATCATCCATTTTGCCAATTTCCATGTAGGCTTGGGCTTCTGCAAAATGTATTTAAGAGGATTCATCCTTGATATGAGATATGTGGTATAGGCACGGAAATAGTACCTCAGTTTCTGAGCTATCCATGTCAAAGCACAGCAGGTGTGTTCCAACAAAAAATATTGAGCTTTGTAGGGTGTGAACTTCTTACTCATATAGTATATGGCATGTTCTTTCCTCCCCGTCTCGTCGTGTTGTCCCAAGACACAACCGAAAGCCCATCTAGTACGGACAGATAGAGTAGCAGTGGTCTACCAGGTTCTGGCTAGACCAAGACCGGCAGTGTGAACAAATATTCCTTGATTTTGTCAAAAGCTTTCTGGCAGTCTTCAGTCCAACTTGTTGCGGCATCTTTCTTTAATATTTTGAAAATTGGCTCATAGATCACGGTTGATTGTGCTATGTAGAGGCAGATGTAATTGAGACATCCCAAGAAGCTCATTACGTCTTTCTTGTTCTTTGGAGGTGGAAAATCCTGGATAGTCTTGACTTTTGATGGGTCTAGCTCAATTCCTCAGAGGCTGACGATAATCCTAACAATTTTCCGGCGATGACCCCGAAGGCACATTTTGCGGGATGCAATTTCAAATTGTACTTCCGAAGCCGATCAAAGAATTTTCTCAAGTCTACTATGTGATATGTACCCTTCTTGGATTTGATTATGACGTCATCTATATATATCTCTATCTCTTTGTGTATAATGTCATGGAAAATAGTTGTCATAGCTCTCATATAAGTGGCCTCAGCATTCTTCAGACCGGACGACATCATTTTGTAGCAGTACAACCCCCATGGCATAATAAAAGTTGTTTCCTCAAGATCTTCTTCATCCATCCAGATGTGATGATATTCTGCGAAGCAATCCACAAAGGATTGGAGTTCATGCTTGGCACAATTGTCGATCAATATATGTATGTTGGGTAGTGGAAAATCATATTTGGAACTTGATCTATTTAAGTCTCGATAATCGATACATACTCTAACTTTCCCATCCTTCTTCGTAATTGGCACGATGTTGGCCAACCAATTCGGATATTCAACCACTCTGAGAACCTTTGCTTTGATCTACTTGGTGAGTTCTTCTTTGATTTTAAAACTCATATCTGGCTTGAATTTTCTGAGCTTCTGCTTTATTGGCGGATACATTGGGTTGGTAGGTAGTTTATGAGCCACTATAGATGTGCTAAAACCAGTCATATCATCATAATACCATGCGAAAATATCCTTATATTCTTTCAGGAAACGGGTATATTCTTCCTTCTCTGATGGTGGCAAGTGATGCTTATGCGAGTTTCTTTGACTGTTTCGGAATCTCCCAAATTGACTATGTTGGTTTCGTCTAGATTGGACTTCGGCTTGTTCTCAAGATTCTCAACTTCTCGGACAATTTCCTCATGTATTATATCCTCTTCTTCTATTTCTTCTAAGTCACTATCCTTATGTTACGTTGTCTCATTACATGTCACAGTTGTTGGTTCATCAAGATAAGAAATAGTAATGTTGTAGAGAGAAAAATGTAGAGGATAGTAATAAATAATAAAATAGAAAACCATTTATAAGTATCAAGATGTCAAACAAAAAGCGATTTTAATTATTCAAACAATTATTTCAAAACAAAATACTAAAAATGTTTTAAAAATGCTCATAGGAATTGTATTCAAATAAATGACACTAGCAGCCAGGCTACCCCGGAAATCGGCGGGCCCTTGATGGTGTGGAGGTCAAGTTTCTGAGAACAACTCCCTTCTATACTATCTGGATAACGAGGCCATCCTCCTCCTCCTCCACAACTATTACGTTGTAGTCCATATTTTCATCTTCCAAGAACAAATTCCCTAAACCAGCTAGAACTTCATCTTCTTCAGATCCCCTCATCATATCGGCATAATGAAAGGATTGACTCAAATGTGGTATCAGTTTCTCGAGAGGGTAATAAGTACCGCGCCATGGTGGTGACCAATTTTGATATTTGTGTCGGGTATACTGATATCTGAGTTCAAAGGTTGTGCCGTGATGTTTTAACTGTATTAGTTTGGCAATACCCTGGAGATTCATTCCGAGCCCTTTACTAGGTTCATATCATGTCCATGCCAATATTCTCTCTATTGTGCTATTCCACCATTTATCCTTCTCGATTGCGTTAACATGCTCAATGCGTTGGTAAGTCTCTCCCCCCAACTTCCTTCTATTCTTCACAACCGGAACAATCTTATTGGTGTAGATGGGGTTACTCTAATCTCCATGAATGATCACCTCCTGATGGTTCCATTCAAACTTCACAGCCTGATGCAGAGTGAAAGCTATAGCCCCAGAAGCGTGTATCCAAGGTCGTCCTAACATTAGATTGTATGAGGCGGATATGTCGAGCACTTGGAATTCAACATCAAACCAGGTTTGGTCCATTGGCAAATAGAGGCTGGTTTCTCCGATCGTGGCCCTTTGAGACCCATCAAATGCTTTTACATTCATAGTTCCTGCCCATATTTCATGCAAACCTTTACTCAATCTCTTCAAGGTAGTCAATTGACAGATGTTAAGACTTGAACCCCCATCTATCAAGACCCTGTCGATGAATTTGTCTTCGCATTGCATTGTGATATGTAGAGCCCTGTTGTGGCTTAATCCTTCCCGCGACAATTCATCTTCGTGGAAAGTAATCTTATGGCTTTCTAAGACTTGTCCTACCATATTGGCCATTTATCCACTAGTAATGTTGTTGGGTACATAAGCCTTGTTCAATACTTTCATCAATGCATTCCTATGTGCTTCAGCATTCTGTAGTAGTGATATAATGTATATTTTAGTAGGGGGGTTTTTCAAATGATCAACCACAGAATACTCCCTTGCTTGCACCTTTCACTAGAGATCTTCCGGGTTGATTTGAATGATAGGCTACTTGGAAGCGGCTTCTTTACTCGTCCCCCCCAAATTCGCAGGCGTGTAAACTCTACCAGTTCTTGTCATACCCTGCGCTGCACCCGTTTCTTCCATTTACCCTTTCCTTTCCTTCTCGCTTCTGCTGTATAGTCCCAGTGTACATGATGGTGTGGGTGCTACCGTTATGGTGAATGGTGTGGTCACTTCTACTTCGAACATAGTTGGCGTGGCTGAGATTGTTGTTACTTCAACCTCGAACGGAGTTGGTGCATCTATCTCAACTTCGATCGACGACTATATCTGTACCAAAATAGGAGTGAGAGTGAGTGTAGTTTTTTTAGGATCGTCCCTGTGTACGGCTAAAATCGGGAAGGCCAATTTTTATGTTGGTTTCGATATTCGGTGGCTTATTTGCATAAGGTCCCAGGTATGGCCCGAGGTCCGACCTCGAGCCTCCCTCACATTCAACCTCGAGGCAGTATGGGCTCGGGGTTGGCATGGGGAAACGACACGAAGATTGATGCAGACAGCTCTGTAGCAGAGTACGAATCCATAAATGTCAATGTACTATATTGGGATTCTCCCTCCCATATAAAGGCGACTTCTAGCTCATTTCCTCACATTTATTTCTTTCTATTAATTTTTCTTCATTTATAGTTCATTATTTATCATAAATAGCGTATCCCGAAGCTTGTAAGCTAGTTAAAGCTTCATCAACTATCCGACGGTACCCCTGAGTCTCGACCCTGTGGACCCTCGAGGCCAGTGTCGAACCTTTGAGCTAAGGCGTTCCGGTTTGCATTTCTTCAAGTCTCTAACTACTTTTACTGTACACTGTCCTAAAACACTTAGCTTCAACTGCTTAATAACTAGTACTAATATAAATCGCATATTTTTAGAACCACTTAATCAAATATAATTGTTATTACCGTTTATAAGGTAAACAGTTTGGCGCCCACCGTGGGGCTAAATATAATAGTGATTGTTTTAGTGATAGTTCACTGAAATGCAAGTTACCTTTCACACCTTTTCTTGCCCAAGAATCTTCGATTTCAGGTTACGTACGAGGGTAGCAGCTTTGAGGACTTCGGTAAGAACGATACAACCGCCCCAAATGCTAGCATACAACCGCAAGATCGCGGTAGTACGCTGGAGCTAACCCCTGAGGATATGGGCTCGAGTAGCGCCCGCCATGATGATACCAGTTCCCACACTGGCAGGGGCCCGCGCTGAGAGGACTGGCATGGAGCATGAAGGACTGTCGCGCAAAGAGAAGAAGGAGTCAACCTCCCTATGATCTTCGAAATGCTACTAGCACAACAAGTGACCATCACCCAACTACAAAACCATCAACAAATCTCGAGCATAGTGGCATCAGGGATGACCTCTCGAATACGGAGATTGTCGGAATGGTCTAATGACAATGGGCCGGCAACTAACCCCTCTACCTCAAAGAGTTTGTTGACCGTCGAGCCAGAGTGCATACTCAGGAAAGAGAAGTATCCTGAAGAGGCAGAGCGGGTCGGTTGCCCAACCAACAGTGGGACCGACCTTTTCCGCATAAAACCCATGGCCAAGTGAATATCCACGACAACGGAAGGATTTGTTTGAGACCAAAAGACGTGGCCAGGTAAGAAAAACTCATCCAGAATCATGACAGGATTTCGTCCGGAAATGAGGTACGCAATTCCGTACCTACAAAATGCCAGGAGACAAAACTCCTAGGTCACTGGTACGTCCCGAAACTCAAACTCCTTCTTTCCCATACAACTGCTATCCATAAAGTCTTATCCACACTTTAGCAATATACCTACTTCAATGTCTATCGGCTGGGCCCGAGTTATCGGGCCGGCTGTCCATTTCGCCCGCAGAGCTTGAAGAGCATTATCGAGCTGTCAACTCAAATGAACTGTTAAAATACCGAATGTGGGTAGATTTTGCTACCACACCGCGCTTGCCCTGATCAGAGGAGGAACCACTGGCAAAAATGAGTACATCCCTAGGTATACTGACTCCATTTCCCCGCGGGGCCCCGAACAATTGAGGGATCATGCTCGACACAGTTCCGAGGTCGCTTACGAGTGGCGTAATCGGCCAACTTACTAAGGTTGCAAGATCAACTAACAACCAAACTGAATGCAAGGTTATGTCTTCAGGTTCGGAGGCGGCTGAAGGGCAGGAGTCGAAGTCTCCAAAGAGAAGCATATTCCCCTCCCAAGCGATAGTTAAAGCAAGGGAGGGCTTCAGAAAAGTAGAGCGCAGAGGTACCCGAACATGGTTCTAGTCGTGCGACGACACCGCGGAGAGCGAAGCCAACATAGAAAGCAGGACAGATGATGGTTCACTCCCCCTAGAAAACCGTGAAGGAGCCTACAGAAGTCATCCCGGCACCCATCATCCCAACCAAGTAGATAACCAGAGCGGTACCTCCGCTGCACAATTAACCTCACAAAATAGAAGGCGGATGTCATCAGGCCCCTACCGATAATGCCAGGTAATGCTAAACTTACTATATTTCACGACTAACTATTCCTCAACGTAGGAAGAAACGCGAGGGCAGTGTCTCAGCGTGGGACCATATCCTGCTTCGATACCATCAGGGACCAACCCGCACGGCAGATCATGCGAGCAATGGGATGCAGCCGATCGGAAGCAGGGTCTCCCCAATATCACGAGCTTGGAAGGTCTTTCCCACTCCTCATGACCCTGGTACTGATAATCCAGTCGAATCCGAGAGCCGAAAATGCATTCAAAATTTGAAAGGGGAGTCAGAAAATGCAGCCAGTAAATGCAAAGGGAAGACAAAGAGGAACACCGCTCGGGTGGGGCTACGGGCATGTCACATCATTCCAAAATAGAAGAAAACGTCGTCCTCTTCGGAGGCCGAGACCTGGCTCACAACACTAGCCGAGGAGGTAAAAACAAGACGTCAGAGCCCAAACTGCCTCGAGTCCGGACTGCCACAAAAAATTCAAACCAACAAAGCCACGACCAAAGCCCTCGAGTTAACAAATAAATGACGAGGAGCCCCATCGATTCAAATAGCCGTCCAAAGCTGAGAGGTCGCCCCAAAATATTCGGAGTCCTAAATAATGCAGGGCCAAACCAAGACCAAACTAAGAAGGGCAATCGGCAAAAACCATGCAGGATCGGCACCTCGGCAGACGAACAACCTCCAAGTTAATTAAGCACACCTCTTCCTAGACACTGTCGCCGAAAAGGTAAAACCATACTCCCGTTCTCGTTCATATATTCTGAACTAACTTCCACATATGCCTAGCGGAGGACATCGAGACACCCGTCTGTTCCGGAAGACTCCTGGGATACACTAGCATACGTTGCACTCTTTTCCTTCGATCGAGTTTTTTCCCCTAAATAGGGTTTTTCCGGCAATTTTTTTAACGAGGAAACACCCATGTGCTACCCAAGGAAAACTCGGTCAAGTATTCAAGTTTTTTCTCCAATCAACATAAAATACTAGAGGACAATATCCCGGGAGGTCATCCCTCGAGCGAAGCAACACAAGCTGAAAAGGATCTCAGTAGAGAAATAGTGTATCGGGCCAAATGGTCGAATGAACCGTGTCCGCATAGAAGGGGCGGACAGTCAGCGAAGGAAACATTTATACTTGTATCAAAACCATCAAAGGAGTACTTTATTATCAAAATTCTTTGCAAATTTAAGAAATGGCTATCATTAACACCCAAATTATCAAGACCCGAGGTTGTAAGATCCCAAGTGGGTAACCTCAGGTATGTTCAAAACTGTAAGTCCTACCGGCGTGACCAAGACTACAAGGCGCCAAGTGGGCGTATTTAGATAACAAGGTGCAATCTCGACTTCATAGCCAAAGTTATATAATCGAACATGTAAGACCCCTAAAAAGGCATACCCTAGAATATAGATGCCGAGGTTATGATACTTGGGACTAAAGGCTCCAGCAAAACATAAACGACTATGATCGATAAGCTACGGCTAAACTAACATGACTCGAGGATGCCCGATTGTCACTATAAGATCAGATCCTTCAAAATTATTTCAGAAAGAACCGGTTAAAATCATGCTACTTTTAGTGTAAGAAAGAGAGAGCTTTGAACATTTCATGTCGGATCGAGGAAAAGAGCTTCGAACATTTTCATGTCAGCTCGAGGAAAAGATCTTCAAACATTTTCATGTCAGCTCGAAGAAAAGAGCTTAAAACATTTTCATGTCGGCTCGAAGAGAAGAGCTTCAAACATTTTCATGTCGGCTCAAAAATGAGAGTTTTGATCATTCTCTTGTCGGATCCAAATAGTGAGGATGCCCGGGATAATCCGTCCACAGGACAAGACCTTCCAAGGCGCCTATTTATCGCCAAATAATGATTCATAATTGAGGTCCTTTTGGGATAATTCAAAATAAAATCCATAAGCGACGAAATGCATAGCCGTACTAAAAAGGCGTAAAAGACCTCCGGGCTAATTCAAAACCTAAGGGGTCGATGAGCTCGAGTCGTGACCCAGCTCGGGGACTCAACCCAAAATGGTTAACTAAAGTGCCCAAGGGAAAACATATTGGAGCTTGCGAGCCCCCTTCCGATAGCTTCCGAGCTGATTAAAAGGTCATATTGACTCCATGGATTTAAACACACACTTAACAGGCCTCAGGGTCGATCCGTGAACCGAAGGGCTTCCGCAACAATATCGTCAAGATAGATTTAGATGATGAGACTCCAGGAAAAAATAGGTGTGAGCAAGCCGGAAAAAAAATCGAGAAATTTCCCATGTAAGCAGGCATTATAGATAGACATTGGCAAGTATTTTCGTTAAAACCCCAATCAAATAGAAACAAAATAAACCTGATCTACTTCCCCTCGGGGACTGTAGCCCTATCGGTCTCTTCTCCATTTGATATAAGAAAACTGGCGTCACTTTCATCCGCCTCGGCTTACCTGATCCCCTCCGAAAGAACGAAGCCCCTATCATGGATTTCTTCAAGGGTTTCCCTTAGAGATCTATGATGGGCATAGGCTCTTCTCTGGCATTTCCAATCAAAGACCTTTCTTAGGTTAGCCTGAATATCAGCGGCATCTCAGCCACAACACAGGCGTCCTTATGAGCTCTAAGCTCATTACAGCCCAAACCGAGACCAGGCTCGAAGACTCAGCCGAAGAAAGGGCATTTCTAAATGCGTAGGTGCTGTAGCACCAGTTTAAAATAGCCTCAGGGATAACTCAAAACTAGAAGGCCGATGAAATTCAAAAAGACCTAGAGAAGAAAACGGTCTGAATCCCGATTTAAGGGATGGAACCCGAAGGTCCGGTATCTTCGACCGCGATGATCCTATAAGCGTCGAACCATATGAAATAAGCAAAGGCAAAAACTGCAAGATAGTGAGAAATGAAAGATTACTTGCATAAACGGAAGGATTGAAAAAGCATTTTTACAAGGCACATATCTCGAGCCTGTACAAAAAGGAAATAAATCCTAATCTACCGCCTGAGTTGTGTCTTCGATGCCCCCCCCCCGGGAGGTCACGTCCTCAGGAATTCCGGTGTCGGGCTCAAGATCTCCGGCGACCTCTTCCTCGGGGACTTCGCCTCCATCGCCACCATACTCTGAGTCATCGCTTGATTCACCCTAATAAATAAACAAGGCAGCATCCTCCTCTTCTAAGGTCTTCACTCTCTCGATCTCAGCAGTCATATCGATGCCCCTGGTACAATTATCCTCGAGAGCGTGCCTCCGAGATTCCAACCGAGCATGTTCCACCGCTCGGGCCAGTTGTATGTATGCCCTTTCGGACACCCTCTTAGCATGAGCGTTTGCTGCAACAACGTCCTCCTTATATGAGGAAACAAGCATCTTGGCTTCAGCTCTCGTTGAGAATGATATAGCGGTCGATTTGGCGAGACAATCTTTGTATCTATCACACTCCGCCCTCGCGTCATATAAATGATGTTCGACCAAGATCACTTTCCCCTAGGGAGTGCTTTTTTCGGCGGTCATCTCACTCACGTGCCATTTTAGTTCGAGGATCTCGGCGTCCCGGGTTCGGATTTCCTCCTTAATCAGGGCACTTTCCTTTACCAACTGAAAAAAATGATCCAATACAGTTCATGGCGTCGCGGTAGGGTAAACACACAAGATAAAAAATAAAAGAAGTTACGATACCTACTCGACCAGATAGGATCTCTCTTTGGTTGTCACCTGCAAACGAGCCCGAAGACCGTGGAGCTCCTCTTCTCTTTCACTAGAACAACCTCTGAGCTCGTCAACCTCCGAGGTAAGATTCCCGCATTCACCCTTATAGAAAGCCAAGTTGGCCTGGTCAAAAACACTTTGGCCTGGAAGCACGGGCGAAATAAAATAAGGACAATGAGGATCAAAATATTTGGCGAAGCTTGCAAAAGGGTTACCTGCGCGCAGAGCTTGTCAAGTTTACTAAAAACGGACGGAGCTTCGGGTTCAGGGCCCTTCTCAGCCATAGCGCACGGCCTTCCAAACATGACTCGGTCCTCAATGGACTTTCCCTTATCGGGAAACTCTTTTCGGGCATCCTGTGATCGGTCCGAGGGAAAGGCCGAATCTGGGGAGGAGTCGCTCACATCAATGACCTGGGGCGAAATAATCAGGGCTTCCCCTCACCCTTGAGGATCCTCAGGATTAGACGCCTCCGACCCCACTGCCAAAGTGCACATATGCTTGGGGAAAGTCCCGGCCGACGTACGACCCGGGAACATTTTTCGGCTTATCCCCAACTAGCTCCTAGCTTTTGGATTGGTTAGCCGCCGTATAAAAATCCGGTCGAGTCATCTTCGATTCGACGGCCGTCGGCTCAACAAGATGCGGGGCGGCTATGTTTTCTCTTCCCTAGAGCATCACCTCAAGATGAACTCCTTCCCCACCGCCAGTACGAGGACCCTTACCGACCTCAAGAGCCGAGGCCACCAAGTCAACCAGGGATCTCTCAACTGTGGCTTTCTTCGATTTGGAAGACTCAACCGGCGATCTCTTTATTCTCTTCTTCTCTTTAACAATTTTCGGGGTATTTGCTTCCCGGAGCGCGGCCTCTCTCATCACAGAGGCCTCTCCCAGGCCTGCACAAATACAAAAAGGACAACCATCAAACAAGGGATATGATCAGTGACGCCTCTCCGAAAAATACATTTACCTAATAGGAAGGGCTTACCATGATTCATCTCCTCCCATTTGCCCGTTGACAGATCGCGCCATACGCGCCCGACATATGGACAGACCGGGTCTAGTTGGCAGATCCAGTCCGAAAGACTCTTGACCGAGCCGGGATACTCGGCAATGGCTATGATAATAATGGAATACATTTCATGAGGTGATCAAATAACAGCAAGAGAAAAGGCATCTAGTTAGTATATGCACTTACGTGTCATATTCTACCTCGCAGGGAATGACGTCCTTTCCGCCGGGATCAGATCCGCAGTCCCGATTTAGACAAAGCGACTTATCCATCATCTGTCCCTAACTTCATCAATACATGCAAAAACGGCCCTCGAAGCTCGGCATTGAAGTTTGATCAGGCCACCGCGATATAGTCGGGGGCTATAAATTATAATCAGGTGGTCGAGGGTGAAAGGTGTAAAGATCCGTTAAAATTTCATGTCTAAAATAATGCCCGAATAGGTCCCTAATAATATAACTGTAGAAATTCTTAAAAACGGACCATTTTGGGTAAAAAGTACCCCGGGACTTAAAAGATAAAATTTTCCAGAATTGCGCAGATCTGCGGTCCACTATGCGATCACAGATCAGGTATACGGACCGCATAGTGGTCGCATACCTGGACAACCTGTTGTCCAATTTGAGGACAGTTATGCGGCCCAAGATGCGATTGAATTTCAAGAATACGGTCCGTATAGTTGTCGCATTCTAGCACCTTGGTTCTTGCGGAGGGAGTTATGCGACGCACTTTGCGACCGCATAACATGTATACGGACTACATAATGGTCGCATACCAGGGCAGTCAGGTTCCCCTTTTGGCCCATTTGAGGGCAAACTATGCGACAAGAATACAGACCGCATAGCATGAATACGATCGCATTCCTGACCGCAATTCCTGCTTCAGGGCTCTTTTAATTTCTAATTTTACACCCAACTCCCAGTTTAATAAAACACCACTCCCCTTCATTTTTAACATCTATCTGGAAAAAAATAGAGAGAAGGGAGAGTGGGTTTAGTGAGAGAAAGTCTTCTTCTTCATCAAATTGGTCCATCATCTCTACTCAGGCCCGGAAATTATCGAGTAATCTTCATCTTCTTCACTCTAAAAGGTAAGTCCACACCCAATTTCCTTTTAATTCTCAGGTTTTAGCTAAAAAGGGGTAGAACACATAAGTTGATTCTGGAAAATAAAAGTCGATACCTTGCATGCATGTGAGTTAAACTCCATAATCTAGTAAAGGGAAACGAGTTTGGGTAATTATTCACAAAAAGGGGGTTAGTAATCTAAGGGGTCACATAGAATTCGATAAAATGCATAAATGAGTGCGAGTTATGTTCATGGTTCCTAATTCTAAGTCAAATATGTACATTGTGGACAAGATTGACGGTGCTAGATGGTTCGGTGAATTGTGATAGATATTAAAGGGGAATTTCGACTCGAGGTATGTATGGCTAACTTTAATCTTCGTAGAGTCACCTTGTTGGTGTCCGAGCATTCAGTATGAGTTTCTTGCTGAGTATATATGAAATTGATTGTCCGGCTGTGTTGAGGCGTAAGATTTCATTCTCTGATTTTCTTAGTCGATTACCATGCTAATTGAAATTGTGGAAGGTGATTTACTTGTGATTACTCTATCATGTGCAAGGTTCGTTAAATGCTTGAATATGATGGTATGAAAGAATGGTAACAGACCCAAATGTGTGAATGTATCTAAGTGCTAAGGGCTGAGTAGCAAGTGATGAAAAGGAGTTGTGAATTAATCTAATTGAACTAAATGACTATAGCAATGTCGTATATGACTCATTGTTTGGCAAGGATTATTGTGGCTTGATTTAATACGAATTGTTGGTTGTAATGAATTTATATTCTTGTTGATGAAAATCTTTGTAATTTAATTAATGGTTGATAAAGACTATTGTGAACACATGATTGTTTGGTTGTTATGAAATTGTACTCTTGATGATATGAAGCCTTGTGATTNTGATGAAAATCTTTGTAATTTAATTAATGGTTGATAAAGACTATTGTGAACACATGATTGTTTGGTTGTTATGAAATTGTATTCTTGATGATATGAAACCTTGTGAATTAATTGTGGGCTGTTATTGTTGCTATGAAATGTGATGGTACGTTGGGATCGGGTTGCGCTCCGCAACAGGAGGAATAAGGGTGATATGTGAGAAGTAATAAGGGTGGAATGTGATTGTACAGTGGGATCGGGTTGCGCGCCGCAACAGAATGTAATAAGGCTGAAATGTGATTGTCCGCTGGGATCGGGTTGTGCGTCGCAACAGCAGGAATAAGGGTGATATGTGAGAAGTAACAAGGGTGGAATGTGATTGTACAGTGGGATCGGGTTGTGCGCCGCAACAGAATGTAATAAGGCTGAAATGTGATTGTCCGGTGGGATCGGGTTGCACGCGGCAACAAGAAGGAATAAGGGTGGATTGTTGAGAAGGAATAAGGGTGGAGTATGATTGTGTTGAAATAAGAATCTGTGAAACTCTCAATTGTGTTTGTCTCGGTATCTCTGTGCATTATTTGTTGGTTCCTTTAATTGTCTTCTATCTATGTATTGTTTGATTTTACTTAGAGTAAAGTTTGTTTATACATTCTAGTACTATTCAACGGTACTAACTGCCACGCCCCAAAATCGAGGGACGAGACCGGCGCCTAACCGGATGATCCCAGTCAAGCGGACCTAGATTGCCTTTCCTACTAATGCGTTACCCCGTGTTTATGATATACAATATTCCATATGAAATAGCAAATTAAGTCAACGCATGGACTTACAACTTAAGTTAATTTCTCCTTTTAACATTTTAGCATTTGATAATCCCAAAAGATACAAGCTATATGCAAAATTTCCGATACAGTCCATGATTACGAGTAAGTACAACTACTGCCCAAAATATATATATACAACCCGCATAGTGTCTACAAAGCCTCTAAGAATACTAGGAGTTTACATAGATTTGCCGGCGACAAGGCCTCGGCTATACCTTTAAAGACACAACATATACAAAAGAAGATGATATAGACTACACACGACCCCAAGAGGAAATGGAGCTCACCAGAATTGCTGAAAGGATGAAGAGGAGGCACCACTATCGGCGGTCGGAACTACCTTCTATAGAACCACCTACATCCATGTAAAAGATGTAGCGCCCTCGGCAAAAGGAACGTTAGTACCATTGAATAGTACTAGTATGTATGAACAAGCTTCATTCTAAGTAGAATCAAACAGTATACAAATAGAAGACAGTCAGGGAAACCAAACAAATACCACACAGAAATATAGAAAGCACAATGAAGGTTTCACAGTTACTCATTTCAATTTTTCATCTGTTGCGGCGCGCAACCCGATCCTATCGTACAATCACGTCTCACCCTTATTGCCTCTCCACCCTTATTACTTCGTGTTGCGGCGCGCAATCCGATCCCACTGTACAATCACATTTCACCTTTATTAGGCTTAGACTTAGGCTTCCCCTTGGATCTAACATTACTTATTATATGACTCATACACTTATTCACCACATACAATTCATTTACATCATATTTAAAGCACATATAATATTTAATTAGTCTCCCTGGCACCCCGAAATCCTATATTGCTTAGCAAAATTTTCCGGGGCCTTACATTCTCCCTCGCTTAGGATCATTCGTCCTCTAATGAGAGGTAGAGCTTGACCCAAATACCTAACATCACATATCTCTTTTCTATCCTACCTCAAGTCCCTAAATTTTGACTAACTCCCACATATTTTTAGAAATTTCGGCAGCATCTCCTTTGTAACTAGGCCTATCCACCTGTCAGAGAACCACCAAAACCATCATAAAAACTCATCAATAACTCGACAAAGCACCACAACATATATGCCCATAACACTATTCTCAGCATCACAAGAACTACATTACCATAATGACACCTGAACATGAACTGCATAATTTTAGATCATAACACCTATATGGTACCTTTCAAGTCAAAACTAATTGATATACAATCAAGAAAAAATATTTTCCTTCCACGACACTTTCGGCCTTCAAGGTGGCCTCCTCGACTTATAAGTTTTGCCATAACACATTCACGGAAGCAATCCCAACCCCTAAACTTACCTAACAAGGAGGATAGCTAGATAACTCACATAAGCTAACTACCCATTAACTTCACCTTCAATAATATACACCAAAATTATACACAAAGGATCTTCTAACTACCTTCTTAAACATAGATATATGAAAACACAAATACATGAGAAACATCATACTCCTAGTGAAACCTAATGGGAAATGCGCTTATGTACCCTTCATTATCAATTCACATAACATCTACCGGGGAAAATTTCGAAAATAATCGGTTCACCCTCCTGAATTCTAAATCTCTATGAGAGCACCCAAACTAAACTCGTGGTGACATTCATGATTACTGTAAGATGTGCTATAATAAATTGACCATAAAATTACCTACTGAATATGTGTGATCACAGGGTGACTTTGACACGTTGGAACATTCAAATACCAAATAAATCTAATACAATAAAGAGAAACGGAGTTCGAGATTGGGCTGGAATTACTCAGGAACACATTAACGTGCTAAGTAGAGTATTTCATGAGGTTATATGCTAAGAGACACGAGGATTTGTATTAATGAGGTTGACATGGTTTAATCCATGTGACTACATCAGTTATTAGATAAATGAAGCATAGTGGTGATTAGTATTCTTAGATGAGGTGGATACCATGCGCATGAACTTGAGATTCTAAAAAGTGATCAAGTGTGATACACCAGTTGTGTCCCTGAGTGTAAGGCAAGTAGTTGAGCTCAAATGGTAAGACTCTTGCAATGGGCGTGATTGAGGCCGCAAATGAAATACGTGGAATTTGATTTCACTCCTAGCAATAAGCGACACAAGGACTCTATGCCACAAGCACATGTGGATGGAAAAGAAGTCATCTACTTATGGGATTATCATAATTCGAACAATCTAACCCTCCCTAAGGCGGTGGAATGCCAGAGGTAGCAAAAAATTCCCCATACATGACAACGACGTTGTCAATGATCCTAGAAGTCGAGTGAGCAGGAAGCCACATAACCTCATCAAATCCGACCCATTTAAGACTTTTGAAAATGAGACACACTTTTGTTTGAAATCATGGAAATTTAAGCTTGAACTTAAGGAAAATCATTACTTTTGGAACCTATGAGACAAGCCCTCGTAGCCCTAGAAAATCGTTAACAATGTTGAGAAAGTACTTAAAATCATTACGCGTTAGTGTAGAATAAGACCTCGAAGTGACCATATGAATAATTATGAAAGGGATAGAAGTCTTGATGCACTTATCGGAGAAGAGTAACCTGAGTTATGTAGTCACATGGACAAGCAAAGAAGGTGGATGATTGTTTAGGAGAAAATCTCACAAGGAGTGCGAGCAATATCTTTTTATCCTAACAAAATGAACACACCCCGACCCTTGATGCCATAAGGCATAAAGTTAGATTCACAAGGAGAGTTACCAGATGAAAATAGATAGTAAGGCAACACAACTAAGAGCATCATTTGGAATCAGCAAACATAAACAGAGTTGAAGACAGTAGAAGTCTGTAGTAAAGGGGAAATTTGCCCACTCTCAGGGCGCTTGTGGAGTACATAAAAGTGAGGTTAATTAAATTAGATCATATAGTTGGATATCTAGTCGAGAAGTTGAGATAATATCGCATTGCTGATTACGAGTAAAAAACACATGATGCACGACAAATGAAAAGAAAGCGAGAGAGCTTATAGAAGTGACCTTTACATTGCAACTACTAGGAAGGGTGGTAATATAAGGGATCACGTGAAGCTAGAAACATTTTTTGAAAGAAGATCTATGTATGTAGTCACATGATGTATAGCTCCAGAATTCAAAAATCCAACTATGGCTAGCGACTCTACTTCACAATGAAGCTCCACAACACCCTTCTACAAAACCCTTGATGAACTTGAAGTGAAGTGGTAACCCACGTAATTTGTGGCATTTATTAATCCATTGACTAGGTATCTAGAAGTATTTTAAAATTACAGCTACTCTTTCTGGTTCAGAGTTCAACCTTTAAGGATAGTGCTTCTAAGGGAATAGGATTGAGAAGGGATAGTATAAATGATAGTGAATGAAACTGGATCGTAGTTGAAGTAAGAGGATGGATTGACTTTCCCCCGCCACCTATAATCCCAAATCCTTGTTTAGTTATGTTAGAATACTGAAAACTCTAGTAATATCATAGGACAGAAAACTAGTTAGCTAGAAAATAAAGGTATTGTTACATCTATCCCATTTTATGGATTCAGCGAAATTGCTACAGAATTATGGTGGATCACCATTGATAAAAGAAATTGTATTTCTAGATACCAAAGACACAATTATGCTGCTCCTTCAGCCCTTGAGATTGGAACTGAGGAATGGGTCAACAACTAGGGGAAGGTCGGGTATGTCAGAGTAGATAATCAAAAAAAAATAACTTGAGGTTTTAAGAGTAACTCAATAGCTTCACGGCTAGTGGAGACACTACAAACATAAAAAAAATCAGCTGGATTTGTAGAAAAATGGAGAAATTAACATATAACGACACTTAAACAAGTATTATGCAATCCAAAGGAGGAGCGAAAATGCTCGTCTTCCTTATAACCAAAAGAAGAACAACCTTCAAGAATAAGATGAGCAATAAGAATAAGTAGCACGATCCAGCTACATGGAGGCTCGACGGTCCTTAGCTTTGATGGAGATTTTAATAGTGTTTAAAAGTAATTGAGCAGACCAAATTCAGAAAATAAAATGTCGGGGAAAGAGGGAGATTCTTGCAAAACAAACAAAAATTTTGCTGATTACGACCACTAGGCCAAAATGAAAGCCTCAACAAAGATAGAGCGAGGGCACTACCATACTAGAGATGATGATGACACAAGGCAAGACCTTCAATATGACACTATGTCAATGTAACGACCCGGTAGGTCATTTTTACAATTAGCGCCCCGATCCCCTAGTAGTTGCTTCTCCCATGTCTATTTATATTATTGAAACTTTTCAGAGCGTTGAGTGGTGAAATCCGTAGTGATTTTGGACACTTAGTCCTTAAATGTGGATTTTTGCTTTTGAAATCAGGTTGTAGCTAGAAATGTGTGAAGACGGATCCGGAATGGAATTCCGTTGACTCTGTTAGCTCTGTTGGGTGATTTCGGGGTTAGGTTCATGTTCAGAATGTATTTTCGAGGTTGGTTGTAGATTTAGTCTTGAATTGGATAAAGTTGGAATTTCGGCAATTTCGGCCGATATGTGAGATTTTGATATAGGACTCAGAATGGAATTCCGAAAGAGAAAGCAGGTCCGTAATGTCATTTATGACCTGTGTGAAACATTTGAGGTCATTAGGATAAGTGTATACATATTTCGGCATCTGATGTGAATTCTACAAATTTCATAAGTTCTTAGGCTTGAATCTATGCCTATTTGATGATTTTAATGTTATGAGACGTGTGTTTAAGGCTCGGCCAAGTTTGAAGGTATTGAGGTTGGTTAGTGGTTTTGGTTGAGGTCCCGAGGGACCCGGGTGTGTTTCGGATGCCCAAACGGGCATATTTTGGCCCAAGTCTATTGCTGGTTTTGCTGGTTTTACAGCAGCATATTTGTTCTCCGCGATCGCAAGAGCAAGTCCGCGATCGCGCAGAGTTAAATGGAGGCTGTCAGAAAATGTTCTCCGCGATCGCAAGAGCAAGTCCGCGATCGCGCAGAGTTAAATGGAGGCTGTCAGAAAATGTTCTCCGCGATCGCAGTGTATTGGGGATTTGGCCTCTGCGATCGCAATCCATAGGTCGCGATCGCATAGTAGATCTTAGGTCTGAAGAAAGGGTCAATGTTTGTTCTCCGCGGTCGCGTGGACCCTAACTCGATCGCATAGCCTTGAGGGCAGGGGGTCCACGATCGCTGTCCTGTGGACGCGAACGCGGTGAAGGATCACCAGGCGCGTGTCCCTTAACTCTCCGCGATCGCGACTCTTGGTACGCGATCGCATAAGGCAACATCTGGGCAGCCTTTTAAAAACCCAATTCCGAGGGTTTATGTTATTTTCACCATTTTTGATTTTGAGATATCGGGAGAGGCGGGTTTTGAGGACTTTTGCACCTGGGTGATTGGTTAAGTGATTTATAACCTATTTAGATTAAATTCCATGATTCCAATCTTAAATTTCGAAATTTGATGGTAGAAAATGAAAAAAAATGGGAAGAACTTCATAGACCAAATTATTGAGTTTTGATTGGGTGTTTGACCTTCGATTGGAGAAATTCTTATATGGTTAGACTCGTGAGTGAACGAGTATCCGGAAAATATAATTTTTACCCAATTCCGAGACATGGGCCCGGGGGACCTTTTGGGCGAATTTCTTAATTTTGCTTATTAGCTTCGAATTAATTAGCTATTTTGTTCCCTTGAAGTTATATTTACATTATGCAATCGAATTGAAAAGATTTGGGCCACCCGGAGTCGGATACTCGTTGCAAGAGCGTGGTATTGAGTTGATTAGCGCAGTCAAGTTAAGTGGCTTGCCTAACTCTGTGTTGGGGATTTCCCTTAGGCATTTTTATACTTATTTTACTATGTGGATGCCGTGTACGTGAAGTGACGAGTGCGTAAATGGGTCATGGTTGCTAAATTCCCATTTTTCCTCCTATGTCATAACTTATTTCATTCATATATTACTGTTTCATGTTATAACTGATTAGTTAGCATAGGAATGAGCATGCCTACCTGTTTTCATTGAATTCCCCGCATTTGCTACCATTTGCTCCATGCTTAGGTAGTTTTACCTTATTCTTGACTATTGTTATCTTGAATTGTTTTATTATGTCGTATCCGATATCATTCTGCATCTCATATTTAAATTGGAACTACGGACCGAGATTCGGGAGCTTTCCTCTGTACTGCATAGCATATTTAAATTGGGACCATGGACTGAGATCCGGGAGCTTTCCCCCTGTACTGCATAGCATATTTAAATTGGGACCACGGATTGAGATCCGGGAGCTTTCCCCCTGTAGTGCATAGCATATTTAAATTGGGACCAAGGACTGAGATCCAGGAGCTTTTCCCCTGTACCGAATTGCATATTTATTGTTGAGATATATATTGTGCTGAGCCGAGGGATTTTCTTTATTATTTCTTCATGTTTTCCTTTAAACTCTGCTTATTTCAGCTATTTATATGTCATTGTTCAAACTTATAGCTGCCTTATTTCAAACTCAGTAGAGCCTTAACCTGACCTCGTCACTACTTGACTGGGGTTTGGCTTGGCACTTACGGAGTAACGAATGTGGAGTACTCACGCCCTTTCCTGCACATGTTTTCTTCATGTGCAAATCCAGGTACCGGTACGCAGCATTTTGGCTAGGAGTACTATAGAACTTGCTCAGGAGACCGCGAGGTAATTCTGCTGCGTCCGCAGAATCCCACGTGTCCCCATCTACTCTACTAATAGCATAGGAGATAGACATATACAAAATTTCCTTATTCCATTGTATAAAGCTATAGTTGTATAAAGCTTGTGACCTTGTGATATTCCGGGTTTTGGGAAAATGAAAGCTGTAAATGCCGAGCGACTAAAGTTTTATAGTTATTGCTACACCTTTGCTGTTTTATTACTGTTTTGTCTTATTTCCCCGTATATGTTAGGCTTACCTAGTCATTGGGACTAGGTTCCATCACGAGCCCGTTCAGAGGGTAATTCGGGTCGTGACAAGTTGGTATCAGAGCGTCTAGGTTCATAGGAGTCACAAGTCACAAGCCAGTTTATTAGAGTCTCGTGGATCAGTGCGGAGACGTCCGTATCTATCTTCGAGAGGCTATGTAACTGTTAAGAGCAATCATATTCTTTGGAATTTCGTAACGTGCTAGTTACTGTCATCAAAATTCTTAAACTCTATTCTATTCTTGCTTACAGATGGTTCGTACTCGTACCAAACGTACTGATGACCAGGCACCCGAACCCCCAGCTAGAGCCGTCAGAGGCAGGGGCCGTGGTAGAGGACGATCACGCGGTGCAGCCCGAGCACCGGCGAGAGCGGAGGAAGAGGATACCGCAGCAGCCACAGTTAGAGGGGCACAGGAGGTCCCTACTATTAGTTCATCCCTCCAGGACGTATTGGCTCGATTTTTGAGTGCCTTCAGTACTTTGTCTCAGGCGGGATTACATCCGATAGCCCAAGCTACATCCCAGGCCGGGGGAGGGACACAGACTCCCGCAGCCCGTACTCTTGAGCAGAGGGTTCATATTGGGCAGGTTCTAGAGTATATTCCTATGCCACCAGCAGCTCCAGCTCAGCATGAGTCTAGGATAGCGTTCCTGAGGCAGAGCACCTCCGACTTGAGAGGTACAAGAAGTACCACCCACCTGATTTCAGCGGACTAGCTTCGGATGACGCCTTGGGTTTTCTTGAGGGGTGTCATCGCATTCTCCGCACTATGGGTATTGTGGAGACGAGTGGGGTTTCTTTCACTTCTTTCCAGCTGAGGGGAGCAACTTATAAGTGGTGGCGTGCTTTTGAGCTTAGTAGTCCGGACGAGACAGCTTCACTTACTTGGGCTCAGTTCTAAGAGATGTTCTTGCTTGAGTTTGTCCCTCTGAGCCTCAGAGACGCTTGGCGTGCAAAGTTTGAGCAGCTACACTAGGGTACCATAACTGTGTCAGAGTATGCAATCCGTTACAGCGATTTGGCTCGCCATGCACCAGCTTTGGTTGTCACTGTCAGAGAGAAGGTTCGACGCTTTATTGAGGGGCTCCACCCCAGTATTTGGACTAGCATGGCCAGAGAGCTGGAGACAGATATCCCTTATCAGCAGGCCGTGAGTATTTCCCGAAGGATTGAGACCATGTTAGCCCGGGATAGGGAGGAGAGAGAGGCCAAGAGATCTCGAGAGACTGGTCATTTTTCAGGATCCCGTGCACCAGCAGCACGCTATGGTAGGTGTTTTGTGAGTCGCCTCGTTCATTCGGTTCTTCCAGCAGCCAGTGGTATTCCAGCTCCTTCAAGACCTCAGGAGCCTTATTATTCACCACCAGTATCTCAGGCGCCTTCTACTCGAGGTTCTATCACCGGCCAATCCAGCAGGCCAGTTCAGAGTCAGCATCAGCCTCCATGTCCTCTGAGGGGTTGTTTTGAGTGTGGTGACCCCCGTCACATGATCAGAGATTTCCCCAGGGCTAGGAGGGGTGCACCACCTAAGACTTATCAGTTTCCACGCCTTCCACTAGGCCCCCCAGCTATTCTTCCAGCCCAGCCGCTACCCCACCATCTCAGGCAGCTCGAGGAGGAGGTCGCCCTAGAGGGGGAGGCCAGGCCAGGTACTATGCTCTTCCAGCCCGATCCAAGGCCATTTCTTTGGATTCAGTCATTACAGGTATTGTTCTCATTTGTCATAGGGATGCATCGGTATTATTTGACCCAGGCTCTTCATATTCGTATGTGTCTTCTTATTTTGCTTTCCATCTGGGGATATCTCGGGATTCTTTGAGTTCCCCCATTTATGTTTCTACTCCTACGGAAGATTCTCTCATTGTGGACCACGTATATCGATCGTGTTTGATTGTTATCAGTGGTTTTGAGACCAGGGCTGATTTATTATTACTCGGTTTGGTAGAATTTGATGTTATACTGGGTATGAACTGGTTGTCTTCCTACTATGCTATTCTTGATTGTCATGCCAAGACCGTGACGCTGGCTATGGAAGGATTACCGAGGTTAGAGTGGAGAGTTTCCTTAGAGTACACTCCCCGCCGAGTCATTTCTTTTCTTAAGGCTCAACGGATGGTTGAAAAGGGTTGTGATGCGTACATGGATTATGTGAGAGATGTTAGTGCTGATACCCCTACAGTTGAGATTGTCCCCGTTGTTAGGGACTATTCTGATGTTTTTCCAGCTGATCTTCCGGGTATGCTGCCCGATAAAGACATTAATTTTGGCATTGACTTGTTGCCGGGCACTCAACCCATTTCCATTCCTCCCTATCGCATGGCTCCTCCCTAATAAAAGGAATTGAAGGAGTAGTTGCATGAGTTGCTTGACAAAGATTTTATCAGGCCTAGTGTATCACCTTGGGGTGCTCGAGTGTTATTTGTGTAGAAAAATGATGGTTCGATGCGTAAGTGCATTGACTACCGGCAGCTGAATAAGGTGACAGTGAAGAACAGGTACCTATTTCTCCGCATTGATGATTTGGTTGACCAGTTACAGGGTGCTAGGGTGTTCTCCAAGACTGACCTTCATTTGGGTTATCATCCGTTGAAGATTCGGGAGCCGGATATCCCGAAGATTGCCTTCATGACCAGATATGGCCACTATGAGTTCCTTGTTATGTCATTTGGGCTGACCAATGCCCCAGCAGCCTTCATGCACCTGATGCATAGCGTATTTCGGTCGTGTCTTGATACTTTCATCATCAGGTTCATTGATGACATTCTGGTATATTCTCGGTCCCAGGAGGACCATGAGCAGCATATGAGGACCGTGCTTCAGATACCGAGAGAGCAGAAGTTGTATGCCAAAATTTCCAAGTGTGAATTTTGGCTTGATTCTGTGGCATTCTTAGGCCATGTGGTATCTTCGGATGAGATCAAGGTAGACCCGAAGAAGGTAGAGGCGGTGCAGAGTTGGCCTAGACATTCTTCAGCTACTGAGATCCGCAGTTTCATCGATTTGGCAGGGCATTATCGCTGTTTTATGGAGGGATTTTCATCCATTTCAGCGCCCATGACCAGACTAACCTACAAGGGTGCACCTTTTATATGGACTGAGGAGTGCGGGGATAGCTTTCAGAAGCTCAAGACAGCCCTGACTATAGCTCCAGTGTTAGTATTACCCACAGGTTCAGGGTCCTATATAGTCTATTGTGATGCTTCGAGGATTGGCCTAGGAGCAGTGTTGATGCAGGATGGTAGGGTGATTGCCTACACGTCCATAAAGTTGAAGGTGCATGAGGAAAACTACCTTATTCATGATCTCGAGTTGGCAGCGATTTTTCACGCCCTGAAGATATGGCATCATTATTTATATGGTGTTCCCTCTGAGATATTCACGGATCACCGGAGTTTGCAGCACATATTCAGGCAGAAGGATCTTAATTTGCACCAGCGTAGGTGGTTGGAGCAGTTCAAGGATTATGACATCACTATATTATACAACCTAGGGAAGGCCAATGTGGTGGCCGACGCCTTGCGTCAGTGGGCGGAGAGTTTGGGTAGTTTGGCATATTTTCGTGCAGTTGAGAGACCCTTAGCCTTGGATGTTCAGTCCTTAGCCAGTCAGTTCATGAGACTGGATCTTTCTGAGCCTCGCCGGGTATTTTCTTGTGTTGTTTCTCGATCTTCTCTTTATGACCGCATTCGGGAGCGCCAGTATGATGACCTCAACCTCGGGCTCTTCAGGATAGATTTCGGCAGGGTGATGTCAGGGATGTGACCATAGGTGATGATGGTGTGATGAGGGTACAGGGCCGTATTTGTGTGCCCAACGTAGATGGGCTTCGGGAGTTGATTCTGGAGGAGGCCCATAGCTCGCGGTATTCCATCCATCCGGGTACCGCGTAGATGTACCAGGATCTGAGACAGCACTATTGGTGGCGAAGGATGAAGAAGGGTATAGCAGAGTTTGTAGCCAAGTGTCTCAATTGTCTGCAAGTCAAATGTGAGCATCAGAGACCGGGAGGATTACTTCAGCAGATTAATCTTCCCGAGTGGAAGTGGGAGCGGATCACCATGGACTTTGTGGTTGGACTTTCTCAGACCTTGGGGAAGCATGATGCTATTTGGGTGATTGTTGACCGACGGACCAAATCAGCCCATTTCATTCCAGTGTTGACTACATATTCTTCTAAGAGGTTGGCCTAGATCTACATTCAGGAGATAGTCCGGTTGCATGGTGTGCCGGTGTCCATTATATCAGATCGAGGTCCTCAGTTCACCTCTGGAGAGCCTTGCATAGTGAGTTGGGTACCCAGGTAGATATCAGCACAGCAATTCACCCTCAGACGGACTGACAGTCCGAGCGCACGATTCAGATTCTTGAGGATATGCGACGTGCCTGTGTGATGGATTTTGGAGGTTCATGGGATTGATACTTGCCTCTTGCAGAGTTTTCTTATAATAACAGTTACCAGTCCAGCATTCAGATGGCGCCGTATGAGGATTTGTATGGTAGGCGGTGCAGGTCTCCAGTAGGATGGTTAGAGCTGGGCGAGGCCCGATTGTTGGGTACAGACTTGGTTTAGGATGCCTTAGACAAGGTGAAAGTGATCCAGGAGAGACTTCGCACAGGTCAGTCCAGGTAGAAGAGTTACGCGGACCAGAAGGTTCGTGACTTGGCATTTATGGCCGGTGATCGGGGTTTGCTTTGGGTATCGCCTATGAAGGGCGTCATGAGATTCGGGAAGAAGGGTAAGCTGAGTCTGAGGTTCATTGGCCCTTTTGAGGTATTGCCGCGGGTTGGGGAGGTGGCCTATGAGTTGGCCTTGCCTCCTAACCTAGCAGGAGTTCATCCGGTATTCCACGTTTCCATGCTCCGGAAGTATCACGGTGATCCGACTCATGTTTTGGATTTCAGCTAGGTCCAGTTGGACAAGGATTTATCATATGTTTAAGATCTTGTGGCTATATTAGACAGGCAGGTCAGGAAGCTCAGATCGAAGAAGATTGCCTCAGTCAAGGTTTAGTGGAGGTGTCATCCGGTCGAGGAGGCAACTTGGGAGACCGAGCAGGATATGCGCAGCCAGTACCCTCACCTTTTAACACAACTTTAGGTATGTTTCTATACTCGTTCGAGGATGAACGATTTTCTTAATGGGGGGAGAATGTACCCAATTGGTCATTTTGAGAATTAGCGCCCCGATCCCCTAATAACTGCTTCTCCCATGTCTATTTATGTTATTGAAACTTGTCGGAGCGTTGAGTGGTGAAATCCAGAGTGAATTTGGACACTTAATCCTTAAATGTGGATTTTTGCTTTTGAAATCAGGTTGTAGTTAGAACTGTGTGAAGACGGATCTGGAATAGAATTCCGTCAACTCTGTTAGCTCCGTTGCATGATTTCGGGGTTAGGAGCGTGTTCAGAATATGTTTTCGAGGTCGGATGTAGATTTAGGCTTGAATTGGCTAAAGTTGGAATTTCCGCGATTTCGGTCGATAGGTGAGATTTTGATATCAGACTTAGAATGGAATTCCGAAAGCGACACCAGATCCTTAATGTAATTTATGACATGTGTGAAAAATTTGATGTCATTCGGATGAGTTTAGACGTGTTTCGACATCGGATGTGAATTCTAGAAATTTCATAAGTTCTTAGGCTTGAACCTATGCATATTTGATGATTTTGATGTTATGAGACATGTTTTTAAGGCTCAACCAAGTTTGAATGAGGTATTGAGGTTGGTTAGTGGTTTTGGTTGAGGTCCCGGGGGCCTCAAGTGTGTTTCCGATGCCCAAACGAGCATATTTTGGCCTAAGTCTATTGCTGGTTTTGCTGGTTTTACAGCAGCAGGTATTTGTTCTTCGCGATCGCAAGAGCAAGTCCGCGATCTCGCAGAGTTAAATGGAGGATGTCATAAAATGTTCTCCGCGATCGCAGGACTCCAATCGCGATCGCAATGTATTGGGCATTTGGCCTCCGCGATCGCATGTCGTAGGTCGTGATCGCATAGTAGATCTTAGGTCTGAAGAAAGGGTCAACGTTTGTTCTCCGCAGTTGCGTGGCCCCTAACACGATCGTATAACCTTCAGGGCAGGGGGTCCGCGATCGTAGACCTGTGGACATGAATGCGGTGAAGGACTTCTAGGAGCGTGTCCCTTAAATCTCCGCGATCGCGACTCATGGTAGGCGATCACATAAGGCGACATCTGGACAGCCTTTTAAAAACCCAATTCCGAGGGTTTATGTTATTTTCACCATTTTTGATTTTTAGAGCTCGGAAGAGGCAATACTTGAGGACTTATTCACCTGGGTCATTTGGGTAAGTGATTTCTAACCTATTTAGATCAAATTCCATGATTCCAATCTTAAATTTAACCTTAAATTTTGAAATTTGTAGGTAGAAAATGAAACAGAATCGGAAGAACTTCGTAGACCAAATTATTGAGTTTTGATTGGGTGTTTGACCTCCGATTTGAGAAATTCTTATATGGTTAGACTCGTGAGTGAACGAGGGTCCGGAAAATATAATTTTTACCCGATTTCGAGACGTGGGCCAGGGGGACATTTTGGGCGAATTTCTTAATTTCGCGTATTAGCTTCGAATTAATTAGCTATTTTGTTCCCTTGAAGTGATATTTACATTATGCAATCGAATTGAATAGATTTGGGCCACCCGGAGTCGGATACTCGTGGCAAGAGCGTGGTATTGAGTTGATTAGCGCTGTCAAGGTAAGTGGCTTTCCTAACTTTGTGTTGGGGATTTCCCTTAGGAATTTTTATACTGATTTTACTATGTGGACGCCGTGTACGTGAGGTGACGAGTGCATACACGGGTCATGGTTGCTAAATTCCCGTTTTTCCTCCCATGTCATAACGCATTCCATTCCTATATTACTGCTTCATGTTATAACTGATTAGTTAGCATAGGAATGAGCATGCCTACCTGTTTTCATTGAATTCCCCACATTTGCTACTATTTGTTCCATGCTTAGGTAGTTTTACCGTATTTTTGCCTATTGTTATCTTGAATAGTTTAATTACACCGTATCCGATAGCATTCTGCATCTCATATTTAAATTGGCACTACGGACTGAAATCCGGGAGCTTTCCCCTGTACTGCATAGCATATTTAAATTGGAACTACGGATTGATATCCGGGAGCTTTCCCCCTGTACTGCATTGCATATTTGCTGGTGAGATATATGATGTGCTGAGCCGAGGGCTTTTCTTTATTATTTATTCAAATTTTCCTTTAAACTCTGCTTATTTTAGCTATTTATATGTCATTGTTCAAATTTATAACTGCCTTATTTTCAAACTCAGTAGAGCCTTAACCTGACCTCGTCACTACTTGACTAGGTTTAGGCTTGGCACTTACGGAGTACCGAATGTGGAGTACTCACTCCCTTTCCTCTGCATGTTTTCCCCATGTGCAGATCCAGTTACCGGTACGCAACTTTTTTAGCTAGGAGTACTACAACACTTGCTCAGGAGACCGCGAGGTAATTCTACCGCGTCCGCAGAATCCCACGTGTCCCCATCTACTCTACTAATAGCATAGGAGATAGACATATACAAAATTTCCTTATTCTAGTGTATAGTGCTATAGTATGTAAAGCTTGTGACTTGGTGATATTCCGGGTTTTGGGAAAATGAAAGTTGTAAATGCCGATCGGCTAAAGTTTTATAGTTATTGCTACACCTTTGTTGTTTTATTACTGTTTTGTCTTATTTCCCCGTATATTTTAGGCTTACCTAGTCATAGGGACTAGGTGGTCACGAGCCCGTTCGGAGGGTAATTCAGGTCGTGATAAGTTTGGGTGATTGTGGACCGGCTGACCAAATCAGCCCATTTCATTCTAGTGTTGACTACATATTCTTTTTAGAGGTTGGCCCAGATCTATATTCGGGATATAGTCCGGTTGCACGGTGTGCCGGTGTCCATTATATCAGATCGAGGTCCTCAATTCACCTCGCACTTCTGGAGAGCCTTGCATAGTGAGTTGGGTACCCAGATAGAAGTCGACACAATATTTCACCCTTAGACAGACGGACAGTCCGAGCGCACGATTCAGATTCTCGAGGATATGCTCCGTGCCTGTGTGATGGATTTTGGAGGATCATGGGATCGATACTTGCCTCTTGCAGAGTTTTCTTATAATAACAGCTATTAGTCCAGCAGCCGTATGAGGCTTTGTATGGTAGGCGATACAGGTCTCCAGTAGGATGGTTTGAGCTGGGCGAGGCCTGATTGTTGGGTATAGACTTGGTTCAGGATGCCCTGGACAAGGTAAAGATGATCCAGGAGAGATTTCGCACGGCTCAGTCCAAGCAGAAGAGTTACGCGGACCGGAAGGTTCGTGACTTGGCATTTATGGTTGGTGATGGAGTTTTGCTTCGGGTATCGCCTATGAAAGGCATCATGAGATTCAGGAAGAAGGGTAAGCTGAGTATGAGCATCATTGGACCTTTTGAGGTATTGCAACGGGTTGGGGAGGTGGTCTATGAGTTGGCCTTACAACCTAACCTAGCAGGAGTTCATATGGTATTCCACATTTCCATGCTCCAGAAGTATCACGGTGATCCGACTCATGTTTTGGATTTCAGCTCAGTCCAGTTGGACAAGGATCTATCATATGTTGAGGAGCATGTGGCTATATATTAGACAGGCAGGTCAGGAAGCTCAGATCGAAGAAGATTGCTTCAGTCAAGGTTTAGTGGAGGGGTCATCCAGCCAAGGAGGCGACTTGGGAGACCGATCAGGATAGGCGGAGCAAGTACCCTCACATTTTTACAGCTTCAAGTATGTTTCTATACTCGTTCGAGGATGAATGATTTTCTTAAAAGGGGGAGAATGTAACGACCAGGTCGGTCATTATAAGAATTAGTGCCCCGATCCCCTAATAACAGCTTCTCCAATGTCTATTTATATTATTGAAACTTTTCGGAGCGTTGAGTGATGAAATCCGGAGTGATTTTGGACACTTAGTCCTTAAATATGAATTTTTGCTTTTAAAATCATGTCGTAGCTAGAACTGTGTGAAGACGGATTCGAAATGGAATTATGTCGACTCCGCTAGCTCCGTTTGGTGATTTCGGGGTTAGGAGGGTGTTCAAAATGTGTTTTCGAGGTCGGTTGTAGATTTATGCATGAATTGGCTAAAGTTGGAATTTCAGCGATTTCAGCAGATAGATGAGATTTTGATATCGCACTTGGAAATGAATTCTGAAAGTGACAGCAGGTCCATAATGTCATTTATGACATGTGCGCAAAATTTGAGGTCATTCGGATGAGTTTAGACGTGTTTCAGCATCGGATGTGAATTCTTGAAATTTCATAAGTTCTTAGGCTTGTATCTATGCATATTTGACGATTTTGATGTTATGAGACGTGTTTTTATCGACCAAGTTTGAATGAGGTATTGAGGTTGGTTAGTGGTTTTTGTTGAGGTCCCGGGGGCATCGGGTGTGTTTCGGATGGCCAAACGGGCATATTTTGACCTAAGTCTATTGTTGGTTTTACGGCAGCAGGTATTTTGTCTCCGCGATCGCAAGAGCAAGTCCGCGATCGCGCAGAGTTAAATGGAGGCTGTCAGAAAATGTTCTCCGCGATCGCAGTGTATTGGGGATTTGTCCTCCGCGGTCGCATGCCGTAGGTCGCGATTGCATAGTAGATCTTAGTTCTGAAGAAAGGGTCAACGTTTGTTCTCTGTAGTCGCGTGGCCCCTAACGTGATCACATAGCCTTGAGGGCAAGGGTTCCGCGATCGCAGACCTGTGGACGCGAACGCGGTGAAGGATTTCTAGGCGTGTGTCCCTTAACTCTCCGCAATCGCGACTCATGGTACACGATAGCATAAGGCAACATCTGGGCAGCCTTTTAAAAACCCAATTCCGAGGGTTTGTGTTATTTTCACCAATTTTTATTTTGAGAGCTCGGGAGAGGCGATTTTAACGACTTTTGCACCTGGGTGATTTGGGTAAGTGATTTCTAACCTATTTATATCCAATTCCATGATTCCAATCTTAAATTCAACCTTTAATTTTCCTAATTTGTGGGTAGAAAATGGGGAAAAATGGGAAGAACTTCATAGACCAAATTATTGAGTTTTGATTGGGTGTTTGAGCTCCGATTTGAGAAATTCTTATATGGTTAGACTCGTGATTGAACGAGTGTCCGGAAAATATAATTTTTACCTTATTCCAAGACGTGGGCTCGGGGAACCTTTTGGGCGAATTTCTTAATTTCGCATATTAGCTTCGAATTAATTAGCTATTTTGTTCTCTTGAAGTTATATTTACATTATGCAATCGAATTGAATAGATTTGGGCCACCCGGAGTCAGATACTCGTGGAAAGAGCGTGGTATTGAGTTGATTAGCGCATTCAAGGTAAGTGGCTTCCCTAACTCTGTGTTGGGGATTTCCCTTAAGCATTTTTATACTGATTTTACTATGTGGACGCCGTGTACGTGAGGTGATGAGTGCGTACACGGGTCATTGTTGCTAAATTCCCATTTTTCCTCCCATGTCATAACTCATTTCATTCTTACATTACTGCTTCATGTTATAACCGATTAGTTAGCATAGGAATGAGCATGCCTACCTGTTTTCATTGAATTCCCCGCATTTGCTCCATGCATAGGTAGTTTTACCTTATTCTTTCCTATTCTTATCTTGAATTGTTTAATTACGCCGTATCCGGTAGCATTCTGCATCTCATATTTAAATTGGGACTACGGACCGAGATCCTGGAGCTTTCCCCCTATACTGCACAGCATATTTAAATTGGGACTACGGACTGAGATCTGGGAGCTTTCCCCCTGTACTTCATTGCATATTTGCTATTGAGATATATGTTGGGCTGAGCTGAGGGCTTTTCTTTATTATTTCTTGCAGTTTTCCTTTAGCTCTGCTTATTTTAGATATTTATATGTCATTGTTCAAACTTATAACTGCCTTATTTTCAAACTCAATAGAGTCTTAACCAGACCTCGTCACTACTTGACTGGGTTAGGCTTGGCACTTACGGAGTACCGAATGTGGAGTACTCATGCCCTTTCATGCGCATGTTTTCCCCATGTGCAGATCCAGGTACCGGTACGCAGCGTTTTGGATAGGAGTACTACAACACTTGCTCAGGAGACCGCGAGGTAATTCTGTCGTGTCCGCAGAATCCCACGTATCCCCATCTACTCTACTAATAGTATAGGAGATAGACATATACAAAATTTCCTTATTGCGTTTTATAGAGCTATAGTTGTATAAAGCTTGTGACTTGGTGATATTCCGGGTTTTGGGAAAATGAAAGTTGTAAATGCCGAGCGGCTAAAGTTTTATAGTTATTGCTACACCTTTGCTGTTTTATTACTGTTTTGTCTTATTTCCCCGTATATTTTAGGCTTACCTTGTCATAAGGACTAGGTGCCATCACGAGCCTGTTCAGAGGATAATTCGGGTCGTGATAGTCAACATTCAGATGATGCAAAAACTTGAAGAAAAATGGCCTAGGATATCGAATAGAGAAGAATAATTGGTCGAGAGAAAATATCCTTTTATTTGTGCAAAAATATTAGAATTGTCCATCCATTCATTCGGAAATAAATTCTTCGGGTATAGTCCCTTGTTAGGGCTTAGAATGGCGTGTTGGAAATGGTAATTCTATAGCTACAACTCAATTCAAGGACATGCTTATAGAGCTTGATGTCCTAAGAGATTGCATATAAGAAAATTTGCGGTGGGGTGGATTCAGGAAAATGGCGAGTAGGTGCATGCAATGTTTTGTGACTCAACATTTATTAAGACCATGCCTATGAAAGTTCTTCAATATGGATGTACATATACAACAAGAATACGTAGGTTGTGCTAAGGAGTGACTTACTTGGTGACTTTAGGTTGATAGGGAAATAGCTGAATCGATGCCCCTAGACTCCACAACCCTAACGTACGTTGGTACTATACCGATATACTATAGGATTTGGTGGTGTAGTGACATCAATAAGGACAAGGGCACTAGGGTCTACCAACCCCTCCACAACTCAATACATTCTCCTAACAAGCCCTTGGGCAATCCCTTCGGACTCAATGGTGGGATCAATCCCTCCTCATGGCTTCAAACACGCGGATTATGGTATCACGATTACTCATTTTGAGAGTAAGGTTTAGAGAGAAAACTAACTCCCTAGCTTGAGCTCTATCGCACGATTGGAGTATCAAAGAAGGGTGAAATTTCTAAATGTCCATGTAGCCCCCTAATTATTGATGTGGTCGACAACACACCGATAAGAAGGGCTCTACTAGACACGGCTCCGAGACATCCTAGGACACATTAAAACCTTAGGCTCTGATACCAAGTTTGTCTCTCCCCAAAACCGAAGGACGAGACCGGCGCCTAACCGGATGATCCTGGTCAAGCAGAACTGGATTTCCTTTCCTGCCAACGCGTTACCCTGATTTTATGATATACAATATTCCATATGAAATAGCAAATTAAGTCAACGCATGGACTTACAACTTAAGTTCATTTCTCCTTTTAACATTTTAGCATTTGATAATCCCAAAAGATACAAGCTACATGCAACATTTCCGATTCAGTCCACGATTACGAGTAAATACAACTACTGCCAAAATATATATATACAACCCACATAGTGTCTACGGAGCCTCTAAGAATAGGAGTTTACATTAATTTGTCGGCGATAAGACCCCGGCCATACCTTTAAAGACATAACATATACAAAAGAAGATGATATAGACTACACAAGGACCCGAGAGGAAATGGGGCTCACCAGAACTGCTGAAAGGATGAAGAGGAGGCACCACTATCGGCGGTCGGAACTACCTGTTATAGAACCACCTACATCCACGTAAAAGATGTAGCGCCCCCGGCAAAAGGAACGTTAGTACCATTGAATAGTACTAGTATGTATGAACAAGCTTCATTCTAAGTAGAACAAAGAGTACACAAATAGAAGACAGTCAAGGAAACCAAACAAATACCACACAAAAATACAGAAAGTCACAATGAAGGTTTCACAGTTACTCATTTCAAATTTTCATCTGTTGCGGCGCGCAACCTGATCCCACCGTACAGTCACATCTCACCCTTATTTCCTCTCCACCCTTATTACTTCGTGTTGCGGCGCGCAACCCGATCCCACCATACAATCACATTTCACCCTTATTACCTCTCCACCCTTATTACTTCGTGTTGTGGCGCCAACCCGATCCCACCGTACAATCACATTTCACAACAACAACCACCAACAATTAAATCACAAGGATCTTCATCATGAAGAACATAAGTTCATATCAACCAATAACTATGTGAAATCAAGGCAAAATGATCCTTACCAATCAATAATTCATATATGGTGTTGCCACAATCATTTAACTCAATAAAATCAATCCATATTTACCTTCATCATTTGCTACACATCGTTTAGCACTTTGATATGTTGAACAATGTATTTAATAGCAACACCAACCAACAATTCAATCACAAAGATTCTCATCATCAAGGATATTCATTCGTAACAACTAAATAACCATATGAAATCAAGGCCACAGAAATATTTATCAAACAGTGAGTCATATACGGTGTGCCATCAACATATAGCTCAATTAGTTTATCCACGTTTCCTTTCCATTATTTACTACCTAACATTTAGCACTTAGATACATTCAACAATTGGATTCATTATCATTTCTTTCGTTTGGAGTACATGATAGAGTAAGCAAAAGGAATCATCATTTTCACAATCTCATATAGCATGGTGGCATGGCAATCAACTAGGACAATCAGAGAATCGAATCTTACGTCTCAACACATTAGAACAATCAATTCACATATGCTTAAGCAAGAAACTCATACCAAATGCTCGGACACCAACAAGGTGACTCTTCAAAGATTAAAGTTAGCCATACATATCTCGAGTCGGAATTTCCCTTTAATATCTATTCTCAAACCACCGGACCTTCTATCGCCTTCCATCTTATTTACTAGATGACATGTTTAAACTTAGAATTAGGAATCATGAACTCATTTGGGCATTTTATCAAACACTATGTGATCCCTTAGATTAATAAACCCTTTTTAGTGAAAGATTACTCTAACTTACTTCCCTTTACTAGGTTATGGTAAGTTAATCACATGCATGGCCTATTTCTAACCCCACATTACATTTTTGATCTCATAATCGCACATATGAAATATTAGAAGTAGGACTTACCCGGAAGATAGTGAGCTAGAGATTAGCAAGCTTGATTCTTGAGGATTTGTGCAAGATTGATGATTAGGAGGCTAGGTTCCCTCTTTCTCTCTCTAAAATGCTCTCACCTCTCTCTAGATTTAGTGTAAAAATAGTCTCAAATAAAGCCCCAAAGATTATTTATCAAAGTGGGTTCGGATATGAAAAGTTTCAAAAAAGACCCCGGAAGTCAATTATGTTATAGCATAATTGACAGCATAATCAACTATGTTATAGCATAATCAACATGTGGGCAGCATTCTTGCAGCATAATCATTATGTTATAGCATAATCAACATGTGGGCAGCATTCTTGCAGCATAATCATTATGTTATAGCATAATCAACATGTGGGCAGCATTCTTGCAGCATAATGATTATGTTATAGCATAATCAACTATGCTATAGAATAATCAACATGCGACAGCATAATGGTTTTGCCCGATTCTTCCCCATTATGCGACACAAATACGGTCCGCATAGTCGTTTCGCGGTCGCAGAAATGGTCGCAAATCCAGCCTTTGGTAATTTGATCATAACTTTGTGTAGGAATGTCTAAATGATGAACGGTTTGAAGCGCTGGAAACTAGACTCGACGACATTTCATTTTATAGGTTATTAATCACATAATACCTTATATATATTAGATATGCTCGTTCAAAGTGTGGACTAGTGCAAATACCTTTGGAATTTTAGCCTACTATGAAACTTTCCCATTTGGCTTAGACTTAGGCTTTCCCTTGGACCTCACATTACTTATTATATGACTCATACACTTATTCATCATATACAATTCATTTACATCATATTTAAAGCACATATAGTATTTAATTAGTCTACCTGGCACCCCGAAATCCTATATTGCTTAGCAACATTTTTCGAGGCCTTACACTAACGTCCCTTTTGTCGGGGGAGCTACATCTTTTATATTGATGTAGGTGGTTCCATAGCAAGTAGCTCAGCCCGCTGTTAGTGGTGCCTCCTCTTAATCGTTTCAGCAGTTGTGGTGAGCTCCATTTCCTCTCGGGGCCATGTGTGGACTATATCATTCTCTTTTGCTTATGTTGTAAAAGATATAGCCGGGGCCTTGTTGTCGGTAAGTTTATATAAAACTCCTAGTACTCTTAGAGGCTCCGTAGAAACTGTGTGGGTTGTATATATGTATATTTTGGGCAGTAGTTGTACTCACTCGTAATTGTGGATCGCATCGGAAATGTTGTATGTAACTTGGAAGTTTTGGATCATCAATTATGGAAAGTTAAAAGAGGAAAATTAAGTTATGTTGTAAATTGTACTTTGAATCTAAATTGGCTAATCCATATGGAACAAATTATATTATGAGCACGAGGTAATGCGTTGGGTAGGAAAGGCAATCCAGGTCCGCTTGACTGGGGTCATCCGGTTAGGCGCCGGTCTCGTCCCTCGGTTTTGGGGTGTGACAAACTTGGTATCAGAGCGTAAGGTTTTAAAAATGTCCTAGGATATCTCGAAGCCATGTCTAGTAGAGCCCTTCTTATCGATGTGTTGTCGACCACATCTATAATTAGGGGGATGCATGGACATTTAGGAAAATACCCTTTCATTGTTACTTTGTATCGTGCGATGAAGTGGAAGGTGGGAATATCCTTATCTAACCCGTGAATTATCCTAATTTTCAGTAAATGGCACCCAATAAGAGAGCTCGACTCGGCCTAGAGGCCAATTCCACCCCAAGTGTAGCAATAAATTCCTTATCTGACGGTGCAGATGAGAATGATTCCCCGACCCTGAATCTGCCTGACCCTTCCATTCCAGGCCAAACTGTTCCAATTCCTGCTCCAGCGGAGGGTGCCACAGTCCCTCCCACTGATGTTCCTGATCTTTCCTCAGTCCCAGCTTCCGGTCTCGGTATTTCTGATGGGGACCTCAGGGGAGCTATTCAGATGTTGACTCAGCTAGTGGCCTCCTAGGCCAGAGATCACATGATGCCCCTGCTTCCTCTAGCGAGCAAGGGGATTCATCGGGTTCCAGAGTCAACCAGTTTATATGGTTATCCCCTCTAGAGTTCACAGGCACCGACCCAGAGGCCGATCCTCAGGATTTTATAGATAAAATGTACAAGACTCTCCGGGTTATGAAGGCTACAGAGACAAAGGGAGTTGAGTTAGCTTCCTATCGTCTGAAGGGAGCGGCATATTCATGGTTCGAGATGTGGGAGAGTTCCCGTGGAGAGGGGAGCCCTCCCACGAGGTGGGTCGAGTTTGTAGATGCTTTCATGGATCATTTCTTGCCTGCCGAGATTATGGAAGCCCGTGTTGCAGAGTTTGAGGTCCTTAAGCAGGGCAACATGAGTGTGTGGGAGTATCATATGGATTTTGTGCGCTTGTCCAAGTATGCTATCCACATGATGCCGACTATGGAGGCCAGAGTTCGTGGGATTGTTCAGGGCCTTGGTCCCTTGGTTATCAATGAGGCTGCTACAGCTTATTTGCACTCAGATATGAACTATGGGAAGATTGTGGGATTCGCCCAGGCTACGGAGGCTCAAAAATTGAAGATAAGAATGGAGAGAGAGAGTAGTAGTAGGGCCCGGTCAGCGGGAAACCTTGGGAGTGCAGTTAGAGGTGTGAGATCAGCCCTTGGGAGAGGGTCACCACGACCATCTCAATCCTATGCGCAGTCCTCAGCCAGTGCGCCGCCATCAAGGCACAGTTATCAGCAGGGAGGTCGCTTTGGACCAGGTTCAGACAATACGAGGTTCCATCAGTCGGGCCGTTCAGCAGGAGGTTCCAGCAGCAGTGGAGGGCCCCATGCCTTAAGTGTGGGAGCTTTCATTCTGAGCCTTGTTACTTGGATATTCCGATATGCTATAGATGCGGAGTGAGGGCCCATGTTCAGAGAGACTGTCGTGCACCCAGTCAGGGCATAGGTAGGGGTACTGCTCAACCATCCATTTCATCAGCCGCTACGTCTTCAGCACGCCCTCCAGCACCAGCAAGGCGAAGTGCAGCTAGGGGTAGAGCACGGGGTCAAGGGGGACCCAGTCGGTTCTATGCTTTGAGTGGTCGTCAGAGTGCTGAGGCTTCTCCAGATGTTGTCACAGGTATTTTGTCTGTTCAAACACATGATGTTTATGGTCTTATTGATCCCGGGTCTTCATTTTCATATGTTACTCCATTTATTGCTTCGAGTTTTGGGATAGAACCCGAACAACTTCATGAGCCGTTCTTAGTGTCTACTCCGGTTGGTGATTCTATTACGGCCGCGCGAGTCTAAAGGAATTGTGTTGTCACGGTATGTTGTTGAGATACCACGACCGATCTAATTGAGCTAGGAATGATAGATTTTGATGTAACTATGGGGATGGATTGGCTCTACTAGTGCTTTGTTAAACTCGACTGTCGAACCAGAATTATGAGGCTTGAGTTTCCTTATGAACCAGTTGTTGAATGGAAAGGGAATGATGTTGTGCCGAGGGGTAGGTTTATTTCCTATCTTAAGGCCTCCAAGATGATCAGGAAGGGGTGCATCTATCATTTGGTCCGGGTAGCGGACACCACTTCAGAAGTGCCTTCTCCTGAGTCCGTGCCGGTTGTGAATGAATTTCTTGAAGTATTTCCGGATGAGCTTCCTGGGATTCCACCAGATAGAGAGATTGACTTCGGGATTGATGTATTGCCATATACGCAACCAATATCTATTCCACCTTACAGGATGGCGCCAGCAGAATTGAGGGAGTTAAAAGAACAATTGAAAGATCTATTAGAAAAGGGTTTCATTCGGCCAAGTGTGTCGCCTTGGGGCGCACCGGTTCTCTTTGTCAGGAAGAAGGATGGGTCGCTTCGGATGTGTATTGATTATCGGAAGCTCAACAAAGTCACCCCATCAAGAATAAATACCCATTACCTCGGATAGAAGATTTATTTGACCAATTGCAAGGTACTAGGTTTTTCTCCAAGATTGATTTACGGTCCGGGTATCACCAGCTAAAGATCAGGGAGTAGGATATTCCTAAGACCGCCTTCAGGACGCGTTATGGGCACTTCGAATTTTTGGTAATGTCTTTTGGGCTAACCAACGCCCCAGCAACTTTTATGGATCTTATGAATCGGGTTTTCAAACCGTTTCTTCGTGATAGTCTTCATTGATGACATCCTTGTTTATTCGCGAAATCGGGAATGTCATACTAATCACCTCAGGGCAGTTGTGCAGACTTTTCATCAGCACCAGTTGTATGCAAAGCTTTCAAAATGTGAGTTTTGGCTAGAATCAGTCACCTTTTTGGGCCATGTTGCTTCTAGGGAAGGGATTCGGGTTGACCCCTAAAGATTGCAGCGGTAAAGGATTGGCCTAGACCAACGACCCCGAAAGATATTCGTAGTTTCTTGGGTTTGGCTGGATATTATCGAAGATTTGTGGAGGGATTCTCTACTCTCGCCTCCCCACTGACTAAGTTGACACAGAAAGCGATTAAGTTCCAGTGGTCCGATGCTTGTGAGAGGAGTTTTCAGGAATTGAAATCAAGATTGACTTCGGCGCCAGTGTTGACCTTGCCAGAAGGTACAAAGGGATTCGCGGTTTATTGCGATGCTTCGAGGGTTGGTTTGGTGTGTGTGTTGATGCAATGTGGTAAGGTTATAGCATATGCTTTAAGGCAACTCAAGAATCACGAGAAGAATTATCCGACGCATGATTTAGTGCTCGCAGCGGTTGTGTTTACATTGAAGATCTAGCAACATTATCTGTATGGGGTCCATGTGGACGTGTTCACAGACCACAAGAGTCTTCAGTATTTATTCAAGCTGAAGGAGTTGAACTTAAGGCAGCGGAGGTGGTTAAAATTGCTCAGAGATTATGATATGAATATCTGGTATCATAAAGGAAAGGCGAATGTTGTAGCCGACGCTCTTAGTCGTAAATCCATGGGTAGCTTAGCATTTGGAAGCAGGTCAGAGGCCTTTGGCTCGGAAGGTTTATCAGTTAGCCAGTCTTGGGGTCTGTCTTTCGGCCTCAGACGAGGGGAATGTCATGGTACATAATGGAGCGGAGTTTTCTCTTGTAGCGGAAGTCAAGGGAAAGCAATGCAGGGATCCAGCTTTGGCGCAATTGAGGGAAGCAATTTTGAATCACAAGACTTCAGCATTTTCACTCGAAAATGATGACGGTGTCCTGTGGTGTCAAGGGAGGTTATGTGTTCCAGATATGGATAATCTCCGGGAGAGGGTAATGGCAGAGGCTCATAATTCTAGGTATACTGTTCACCCAGGTTCTACAAAAATGTATCGTGATCTCAAGGAGATTTATTGGTGGAATGGTATGAACAGAGGTGTGGCGGACTTTGTGGCTAGGTGTCCGAATTGTCAGCAAGTGAAGGTCGAGCATCAGAGGCCCGGTGGGTTGACGCAGCTTATGGAAATACCGATGTGGAAATGGGAAATGATCAATATGGACTTTGTGGTAGGGTTACCCCGCACTCAGCGCAAGTTTGACTCAATTTGGGTAATAGTGGATCGACTCACGAAGTTGGCGCATTTCTTGCCAGTCAAGTCCATCGATACTGCAGAATAGTATGCTCAGTTGTATATCAAAGAAATATTCAGACTCCATGGCACTCTATTTTCTATTATCTCGAATAGAGGGGCCCAGTTTACAGATAACTTTTGGAGGAAATTTTAGCAAGGTTTGGGTACTCAGGTAAATCTCAGTACAGCTTTCCATCCACAGACGGACGGTCAAGCGTAGCGGACCATTCAGACGCTTGAAGATATGTTGCGGCCTTGTGTTTTAGATTTAAACGGTATCTGGGATGATCACTTTCCGCTTATGGAATTTTCTTACAATAACAGTTTCCATACTATTATTCAGATGGCCCCATTTGAGGCATTGTACGGAAGGAGGTGTAGATCTCCGATTGGATGGTTTGAGGTTGGTGAGGCGGAATTGTTAGGACCGGATCTATTGCACCAAGCTATGAAAAAAGTTAAGAGTCATTCAGGAGAGGATGAAAACTTCTCAGAGTCACCAGAAATCCTATGCGGACGTTTGTCGTAGAGATTTGGAGTTCCAAGTAGATGATTGGGTATTCTTGAAGGTGTCTCCCATGAAGGGAGTGATACGGTTTGGGAAGAAAGGGAAATTGACCCCGAGGTATGCCGGGTCGTATCGAATCGCTCAAAGGATAGGGCAAGTAGCATATAGGCTAGAATTTCCCCCTGAAATGTCATTAGTGCATCCACTGTTTCATGTGTCCATGCTAAAGAAGGTAATTGGAGATCCAGTTGCCATCGTGCCAGTTGAGACCATTGAAATTAATGAAAAAATTTCCTATGAAGAGGTTCCGGTTGATGTCCTTAATAGGCAAGTCCGTAGATTGAGAAACAAAGAGATTGCTTTTGTTAAAGTGTTATGGCGAAGTCAACAAGTCGAGGAAGCCACGTGGGAAGCGGAAAATGTTATGAATAAAAAATATCCCCATTTGTTTGAATAAGTCTAGTAGTGGTCGTGAGAACTGCCATCTCTAAGAAATCGCACCCTTGTGTCTAATTTTGTGCAAGAACACTTCACTCTTCTAATTTCCTAACTATTGTAGCATCTCAAGTTGTGCCATATTTGTGTATGTTGTGATTATTTGGGTAATGTACAACTCCTTGAAGTAAGCTAAATTATGTGCAATTCATGTGATAATTAAATGATATGCAAGTTGTGATGTTAACTGAATTATGTATAGCATGTTGAAGTAATTGAATTGTATACGACTTGTTGAGGTAACCCAATTTTATGCGAGTTGATGGAGTAACTGGTAATGTGTGGAATTGGTTACAACATGTGTTTCCGGAGCTCTCAGACACGTAGATAGGCCTAATTACAAAGGAAACTCTGGCAAAATTTTTAGAAAATATCGGAGTTAGTGAAAATTGGGGGTTAGCATATTGTGTTTCCAAAAAAAATGATTCCCCGATCCTCATTCGAGGACGAATGATTTTAAGTGGGGGAGGATGTAAAGACCTGCAAAAATTTCATGTCTAAAATAATGCCCGAATAGGGCCCTGTGTTGTTATAACTGTAGAAATTCTAAAAATGAACCTTTTTGGGTAAAAAGTACCCCGGGACTTAAAAGATAAAATTTTCCAGAATTGCGCAGATCTACGGTCCACTATGCGACAAAAAAGTAGATCAGGTATGCGGACCGCATAGTGGTCGCATACCTGGACAACATGCTGTCCAATTTGAGAACAGTTATGCGGCCCAAGATGCGATCGCATTTCAAGAATGTGGGTCGCATCGTTGTCGCATTCTTGCACCTTAGTTCTTGCGGAGGGAGTTATGTGACGCACTATGCGATCGCATAACATGTATGCGGACCGCATAATGGTCGCATACCAGGGCAGTCTGGTTCCCCTTTTGGCCCATTTGAGGGCCAACTATGCGACAGGAATGCGGACCGCATTGCAGGAATGCGATCGCATTCCTAACCGCATTTCCTGCTTCGGGGCTCTTTTAATTTCTAATTTTACACCCGAACCCCAGTTTAATAAAACACCCCTCCCCTTCATTTTTAACATCTATCTGAACAAAAATAGAGAGAAGGGAGAGTGGGTTTAGTGAGAGAAAGTCTTCTTCTTCATCAAATTGGTCCATCATCTCTACTCAGGCCTGGAAATTATCGAGTAATCTTCATCTTCTTCACTCTAAGAGGTAAGTCCCCACCCCATTTCCTTTCAATTCTCAGGTTTTAGCTAAAAAGGGGTAGAACACATAAGTTGATTCTTGAAAATAAAAGTCGATACCTTGCATGCATGTGAGTTAAACTCCATAATCTAGTAAAGGGAAACGAGTTTGGGTAATTATTCACAAAAAAGGGGTTAGTAATCTAAGGGGTCACATAGAGTTTGATAAAATGCCTAAATGAGTTCGAGTTATGTTCATGGTTCCTAATTCTAAGTGCAATATGTCACATTGTGGACTAGATTGATGGTGCTAGACGGTTCGGTGAATTGTGATAGATATTAAAGGGGAATTTCGACTCGAGGTATTTATGGCTAACTTTAATCTTCGTAGAGTCACCTTGTTGCTGTCCGAGCATTCTATATGAGTTTCTTGCTGAGTATATATGAAATTGATTGTCCGATTGTGTTGAGGCGTAAGATTTCATTCTCTGATTTTCTTAGTCGATTACAATGCTAATTGAAAATGCGAAAGGTGATTTCTTTGTGATTACTCTGCCATGTGAAAGGTTCGTTAAATGCTTGAATATGTTGGTATGAAAGAATGGTAACGGACCCAAATGTGTGAATGTATCTAAGTGCTAAGGGCTAAGTAGCAAGTGATGAAAAAGAGTTGTGAATTGATCTAATTGAACTAAATGACTATAGCAATAACATATATGACTCATTGTTTGGCAAGGATTATTGTGGCTTGATTTCATACGGATTGTTGGTTGTAATGAATTTATATTCTTGTTGATGAAAATCTTTGCGATTTAATTAATGGTTGATAAAGACTATTGTGAACACATGACTGTTTGGTTGTTATGAAATTGTACTCTTGATGATATGAAGCCTTGTGAATTAATTGTAGATTGTTATTGTTGCTATGAAATGTGATGGTACGGTGGGATCGGGTTGCACGCCGCAACAGAATGTAATAAGGCTGAAATGTGATTGTCTGGTGGGATCGGGTTGCACGCTGCAACAGGAAGTAATAAGGGTGTATTGTTGAGAAGGAATAAGGGTGGAATTTGATTGTGTTGAAATAAGAATCTGTGAAACTCTCAATTGTGTTTGTCTCGGTATCTCTGTGAACTATTGGTTGGTTCCTTTAACGGTCTCCTATCTGTGTATTGTTTGATTTTACTTAGAGTAAAGTTTGTTCATACATTCTAGTACTATTCAACGGTACTAATGTCCCTTTTGTCGGGGGAGCTACATATTTTATATGGATGTAGGTGGTTCCATAGCATGTAGCTCAGCCCGCCGTTTGTGGTGCCTCCTCTTCATCTTTTCAGCAGTTCTGGTGAGCACCATTTCCTCTCGGGGCCGTGTATGGACTATATCATTCTCTTTTGCTTATGTTGTAAAAGGTATATCCGGGGCCTTATTTCCGGCAAGTTCATGTAAAACTCCTAGTACTATTAGAGGCTCCGTAGACACTGTGTGGGTTATATATATGTATATTTTTGGCGGTAGTTGTACTCACTCGTAATTGTGGATCGCATCGGAAATATTGTATGTAACTTGGATGCTTTGGATCATCAATTGTTAAAAGTTCAAAAAGGAAAATGAAGTTATGTTGTAAATCGTACTTTGAATCTAAATTGGCTAATCCATATGGAACAATGTATATTATGAGCACGGGGTAATGCGTTGGGTAGGGAAGGCAATCCAGGTCCACTTGACTAGGGTCATCCGGTTAGGCGCCGGTCTTGTCCCTCGGTTTTGGGGCATGACAAAAGGCATTCCCTCAACCATGTTAGTAAGATGCTTGATCATGTATACAATGCGCCTGAATGACGGATGTATCTGACCAAGGGTCACTTGGTATCGATCGCAGAAGTCCTGAATGGCAGGGTCTATTGGGGGCGACGATGGTCCCACCGGACCGAGAGTGAATGGGTAAGTATATACGCTAATGAAGTCGACCTCATGCGTAGTAATATCTTCCTACCGGGAAGGGATCTTAACCAACACCGAGCTCCCCCACCAACAGTCTATTTTTACCTTCCCGGTATCTTAGATCAAACTGATATACCGGGATATGGGCTCGCATCGCCCTGGCCTCGAAGATGACTTGTCAACCTTAAAATCAGAGGATATCACGCATGCCTCGGGGATGCACTCCTCGAGACGATGGGGCTCTGTTGCCTTCTGCTGTGATGATCGAGGATGGGAGGAAGGTTTGTTAGTCTGAGAAATGCTGGAGCAAGTTTTCTGCATTCCCTTTTTTCTGAGACTTTCAAGAAAAAGAAAAGGAAGGAAAGATTTGGTCAGAAGGGAAATGTCGGGAAAAGGGTAGGAAAGAATCTATCAAAGGCTTGAAGGCACAATGGGATAGAAGAAGTGAGAGAGGTATATTTATAGAGGGCCACTATGTGGAAGGCCAAAAGGTGATTAATTGTTGTCATCAACGCATGATTTCCTTGATAGCTGTGTGGACACGACCCCGCGGGTTCCTTTCTGTCCCCGTAATTATTTCATACAGCGCGGATGGCGCAGTGGCGGAAATACTAAAGGATAATGAATTCAAGACGTTTCTTGTCTCTGCATTCCAAGAAACTCGGGGACTATCTGTGTACGGCTAAAATCGGGAATGCCATTTTTATGTTTGTTTCGATATTCGGTGGCTTATTTGCATAAGATCCCAGGTATGTCCCGAGGTTCGACCTCGAGCCTCCCTCACATTCAAACTCGAGGCAGTATGGGCTCAGGGTTGGCATGGGGAAATGGCACGAATATTGATGCAGACAGCTCTGTAGCAGAGTACAAATCTGTACTGAGATATTAACTAGCCGAATCAATCAGGATCTTTCTAATAAATGCAATGTACTATATTGGGATTCTCTCTCCTATATAAAGGGGACCCTAGCCATTTTGTAAGGACACAATATTTAATACAAGGCACAAGAACATTCTCTTCTTTAAACATTCTCTATTTCTCTCATCTAGCTCATTTACTCATATTTATTGCTTTATATTAATTGTTCTTCATTTATAGCTCATTATTGATCATAAATAGCGTATCCTGAAGCTTGTAATCTATTTATAGCTTCATCGACCATCCGACGGTACCCCCTAGTCTCGACCCTGTGGACCCTCGAGGCTAGTGTCGAACCTTCGAGCTAAGGCATTCCGGTTTGCTTTTCTTCAAGTCTCGAACTACTTTTACTCTACTATGTCCAAACACACTTAGCTTCAACTACTTAATAACTAGTAGTAAGATAAATCGCATATTTTTAGAACCACTTAATCAAATATAAATGTTATTACCGTTTTCAAGGTAAACAGTCCCCTTCTCGAATAGGCCCAATTCACCATTCTGGATCCCATTCTTAATCGGTTTCTATCACATTTACCCCCTCGCTCCTGTGATATGGGAGGGGATTGTTGCGGACATTAGGTGCAACCTCATTTGCTTGTATAACCTTGGTGTCAATCAATGTTTGGATCTTGTCTTTTTGAGTGCGACATTCATCAATAGTGTGACCCTTCATGCCCGAGTGGTAGGAACATGTCTTATTTGGATTGACCCATTGAGAGGAATTTTTCTATGGCAACAACTCAAATGAGAGTGACATATCTGGTAGCTTTCAATCTCTCACACAACTGGTCGATGGGTTCGGTAATAGGAGTGTATTATCTGAGCGGTCTACGGTCGAAATTTGGCCTGGGTTTTTGGTAATTTTTGTCGGCTGGTGGTGAGTGGTAATATGTTGGCTGAGTGTTGTAAGAATGGTAAGTGGTGGCGGGTTGTTGATATCTGGGAGGTGAAGGCTAAAATGTGGGTGGAGGTGTTTGGTATGTGAGGGGAGACTTCGGACCTTGGGCTACCATCACAGCCCCTACTTCCTTCCTTTTAGATATACCCCTCGATTGTAAGGCTTTTCTCATAGCTTGTAGTGCCTTTAAATTCGTTACCATCCCGCTTTTAATTTCCTCTTCTATTCTTTCTCCCAATTTGATGATATCGGAAAATATATGGTTTTTGATAACCATCAACCTCTCATAATACTGCGGATATTGAGATCGTACAAAGAACTTGTTCATTTTCTCTTCTTCCAGAGCTGGCCTCACTTTCACAACCTCTGATCTCCACCGAGTAGCACACTCGCGGAAGTTTCTGTTAGCTTCTTCTTAAGATTCTGGATATAGAAGACGCCTGGTGTATTCTCTGTATTGAACCTAAACAGATCCATGAAGTCTGACTCCATGCTTACCCTATTAATCCACTTCTTTGGATTTGATGTACTAGGATAAGGCGTCTCTATTAAGGCTCCTCATGAACAGCTTCATGCGGATTCTTTCATCTTTATGAACCCCTACGAGTTTGTCAAAATATGTCCTCAGATGTACCTTTGGATCACCTGTCCCATCGAACATTTCAAATTTAGGAGGTTTGTAACCCTCTGGCAGTTCTACGTCCGGTTGAATACACACATCCTCATAGTTCAAGCCTTCGATGCCTTTACCACCTTCAACACATTGGACTCGACTTGTAAGCTTCTTAAGTTCTTCCTCCATATTCTTGATGAACATGTCCTTATCCGTGGATTTCGGTGTATACAGGGTTTGTTTTGAAGTATGGGGTAAAGTTTCTACGTACATGGGGTTACTTTGGGTTACTCCAGGGATTTGGGTGTAGTGGTGGTCATTGGTTGAGTTTTGGGGACCTGGAGTAGGTTGTGGTGCATTTTGAGGAATGTAGTAGGTGGTAGTTTGTGGATACTGGGTCGGATGATGATGATGATGTGGGGGAGTTGGTACTAGTGGAGGATTAGGGTTTTAGGGAGGCGTGGCGTATTGATGAGGTGCGGAGGATTTTGTGGGTGTTTGTTTTGTGTGTTTTGAGGAGGTGTTGGGTTCTGGGTGTTTTGTCGGTTGACGTCGGGAACATTCGGGGTGATGGAAAGGTTTTCCAAGTTTCCAACCTTCTCAAATTCCCCTTGTAACTCCAATATCTTTTGTTCTAACCGCAAAACCAAATCATTTTGTGCAGGAGTACTCCGACCATCCGAAGTTTCAACATTCGCTACATGTGTAGCATTATCTTTCCTAATACCACTCATATTGTCCATCTTAGCTTTTTCTTTGTTCTTAAAGATCACTTGGAGGGGGAGGAGGTGGATGACCTCTAGATTTGGTATGATATGCCGATGACGCTAGTATGCACGAACCAACCTTAGGGGATGGGAATAAACAAAGAAAGAAGAAAATCAAAAGGTAAACAAGTCGGTGGGGAGTATTAAAAGGATATTTGCAGTACTTATACACATATTGCAAAATTGTAAATTCGCGTCCTAATTTGGGGACCTCATTGTGCCCGAGGTAGGCCTAGAGACATATAGATTTGGAGAAAACTTAATGGCGACAACTGCGTCATTTTATTAATACAATAAAAAGACCAAACTAAAATGACAATAATTATAGAGAGTCACTAGTGGCATTTGCCTTATTACAATCGAATTCTAAAACGAATCTAGAAAATAAGAAAATATCAATCCTAGTCTACTTGGTCCTAGAGGGACCATCTCCCAGCTTTGCCTTCTTGGCCCCATCAATCAGATTCCCCAGGTCGTGCATGTCCAACAGAAAAATATGCCCTTGCTAGATGTCCTCCTTCATTGCTCTCTGCGTTTTGACAATCTGAGACTATTTTCCTTATCTTTCCTTCAAGCTCCATCAAGCCCTGCTCCAAATACTCCAGCCTTTCTATTGATTTAGTGGAGATTCCTCTCCATTCGTTGATTGCTTCCATATCCACTTTATGTTGTTCCAAATGCCTAGCCTCAGATTCAAAAACCCTTTTGCGCAACCTCATGTATTTGACTTGTACCTCTACAGCGTCGTCTATGACCCTATTTCTCAAATTAACCCCTGGCTTGACCTCTCCCGCTATGTCATCGACCAACCATGATGGGTAGAAGTACACATGGCCAGCATGATACCAATCTGGCTCGATAGTATCCTTCTCCACAATAATATTTTGATGCCACATGTGTTGTGCCTCAAACTTGAATGGAATGGATTTCCCTTGGAAGTCTGCTTTCTATTGAACCATTTTGGAAACTCGTGGTATGACATGTTTCCTCCCAGCTTGCATCATGACTCTGATAGGAGCATAACGATAGAGTCCTCTTAATCCGATTAACACTAGATGAGGAACATCCCTTGACCTGATGATGAATTCACTACTAGGGAACCACTCGAACATCCTATGTACCTTGTCATCAATAAAATTGCTAAAGAAATGTACCCAGCTCACAGCGCTTCTCGGTTCTACAAACCTGTCTGCGATAAAATTCATCCTCTTCGGATGGTGATAAGCTATGTGGTCATTCCATGGTCGTCGCGGAAACTCTTGACGATATTCTCCTCTCTGAAGATGTTCCAATAACCATATTTGCAGCAACAAATTGCAACCCTCGAAATGCCTATATCCTTTTTTGCAACGGTCTAAAGCTCGGTACATCTCAGCCACGATCATTGGGAATATAGTATAAGCTTGCCTCTCAATTCCTTCCATTAGGGTCTTAGTGGTCATATCTAGGTGAGTGTGGATCCTTTCTCCTTGTATTGGGAATACCAGCATCCCCAGAAAACAGACAATGAATACAAAAACCCAGCGGTGAGTCCAACCCAAAGAAGTGATGGCAAACTCATCATGGTAAAGGAGATATGACTTCGTGTGACCATAACGTTCGTAAAGGAAATAGAATGGTATGTAAGATTTCTTCAGACAAACTAATTCATCATTCTTCCTGAAACCCATCATTTTTAGAAAGCCTCAAAAAGTACGATTTTTCGGTACCAACAGACCAGGGCTATCCCATGGGAGCCCATCGAAGCCTCTTATTTCCTCTTGAAGGGGAGTAATTTCTATATCACCAAAATGAAAGACGACCCTCTTCTCTGTAAAGACCCATAAAATTTCTTGTTTAAAATAATGCCCGAATAAGTCCCCGAGTTGTTATAACGGTAGAAATTCTTAAAACGGACCTTGATTGTGTAAAAGTACCCCGGAATATAAAATTTTCCAGAATTTGGGCGTTATGCGACGCACTATGCGATCGCATAATGGTTATGCAGACAGCATAATGGTCGCATACCTAGGCAGGCCACTGCCCAATTTGAGGACAACTATGCGGTCTATTTGAGGACAACTATAAGTTGTCGCATTCTTGCCCTTTGATTTTTGTGAGGGAGGTTATGCGACGCACTATGTGATCGCATAACGTGTATGCGGACAGCATAGTGGTCGCATACCTGCACAGTGTGTTTTAATTTTGGCCCACCTGGAGGGCCATTCTGTGGTCGTACCGCATTCCTGTGTCGGGCTCCTAATTTTTCTAATTTTAAAACCCGACCCCCAGTTCATTAAAACACCCCACCCCTTCATTTTAACAAGTTTTATGAACAAAATAGAGAGAAGGAAAGGGGAGTTCTTGAGAGAGAAAGTGGTTCTTCCATCAAGTTAATTTTCAAAGTCCCTCAGGCCAGATAATTCGAGTAATCTTCTTCTTCCTCATTCTAGCAGGTAAGGGTTCCCAACCTTTTTTTTCACTAATTTTCTGATTTTAAACAAAGGGAGGATTTGCATGGATTGTTTCTTGAAAATAATAACTAAGACCTTACATGCATGTTTAATAATGGTGTTAATCTAGTAAGAGGGAGTGGTTTGGGGTAAATTTCACAAAGACGAGGTTGGTAATCTAATGGGGTCACATAGTGTTTGGAAAAATGTTTAAGAGAGTCTGAATTGAATGCATGACTTCCAATTCTAAGTTGAATACGTTTATTTGTGAACTAGATTGACGGTACTAGTCGGTTCGGTGATTTGTGAGTAAAAGTTAAAAAGGGGATTTCGACTCCAAGTATGTATGGCTAATTTTAATCCTTGTAAAATCCCTCTTGTTGTGGTAAGCATACGGTATGTGTACTTTTATGGAAATATGTGAATTGACTGACTAGTTGATTGCTACCCCACTGTGTCAGATGAGATTTTGAATTGAGACTTGGCATGCCCACTTTATTATGTGCAAAGATGGTAGCTATTTAAAGTTATTGATATGGAGCATTGTAAATAAGTTGAACGGTTATGGCAACACATTGTGCATAAATTGCTGCTTGATGAAAGTTTGGGATGCTTTCAGCCCAAGTAAATGAATTGTTAAATGTCAATTTGTGATCCTTGAAAGTAAGGCCCTTGTGATGAAATTGTTTGGTGTTGTTGTTGAAATTGTGATACTTCAAAGTAAGGCCCTTGTTGTTGAAATTGTGATCCTTGAAAGTAAGGCCCTTGTTGTTGAAATTGTGATTATTGAAGGGAAAGACCTTGTGATGAAATTGTTGGTGTTGTTGTTATGAAATATAAATTTTCAGGCGGGGTCGCGCGCCGCAACACGAAGTAATAAGGTGTGGGTTTTGGTGATAAGGGTGGCCGAGATAATAAGGGTGGAAAAGTGATCGTTATCACTATTGATATGAAAATTATGAAACTCGTGAATATGGTGGTGTTGGAAAGGGAGAAAGGAGAGATTGCAAAATTGTTGATCTTGATTGTCACTTTCCGTGTGTTTTGATTGTTGGTCCTATTGTTGTCCTGTTTCTTATCTGTAATATTGGTTGATTGTACTTGGGATAAAGTTTGTTGATACATACTAGTACGATTCCACAGTACTAACGTCCCTTTTGTCGAGGGAGCTACATCTTTTTATATGGATGTAGGTGGTTCCATAGCAGGTAGCTCAGCCCGCCGTTAGTGGCACTTCCTCTTCATCTCTGCAGCAGTTGTGGTGAGCCCCT
>ML281559.1:367-17493 GCA_005239495.1 Nicotiana undulata
AGAAATTGCTGAAGTTATTTAGTTCATTTTTAAAAACTTCAGCACTAAATAAGTTGAAGTTTCAACCTGGATTCATTAGTTTTGTCATAAAGCTTTTTCAAAAACATCAGAGAAAATGCTGAAGTTATTTAGTTCTTTTGTAAAAGCTTGAGCACTAAATAAGCCGAAGTTTAGTTTTATCATAAAGCTTTTTCAAAAACTTCAGCAGAAGATGCTGAAGTTATTTAGTTCATTTTTAAAAACTTCAGCACTAAATAAGTTGAAGTTTCAACCTGGATTCATTAGTTTTGTCATAAAGCTTTTTCAAAAACTTCAGCAGAAGATGCTGAAGTTATTTAGTTCATTTTTAAATAATTCAGCACTAAATAAGCTGAAGTTTGCACAGGTAGCAGGAAGAAGGAGGCGCCTGAAGTTGTAAAAATTAAGGTATAGATTAAATAATTTTAAAAATATAGGTATATATTAAATGAAGGCGACCAAATAGGACGTCCCGCGCAATTTTTACGTCAAAATCACAGTAGTAGAATTTATTCAGGCCCAGTCCAAATAGCATTAATAGCCCACATCCGTTGACTGCTTCAAGTATGTTTTACAACTCTGAATTTGTCCAAGGAATTGACATTTCTTATAGGTCACCATCTAAGGTTATACGTATTGATTTTTGGAAGGTTCTGTTTGATCAGACTAATACCCCTATATGAGTGAATTCTTTGCAAATAGAACTTGATGAAATGTTTTAAAAATCAATATAAATTCAACAAGAAAAGTACTTTAGATTGCAATGATATATGGGTTAAATTTAAATATAGTCAAATTTATAAGTGGTCATTCAAAAATAGCCATAGTTTCAAAACTAATCGAAATTTATTCACTTTTTATGTAAAGATAAATCTGAACGAAAATACTGTTCAAAATTCAGAAAATACTCCAGCATAATATACGGGAATTCCATTATAATATACTGAAACTCCAGTATAGTTCCAGCAAAGTATACTGGTGCAGCATAATATGCTGGAAGTTCATACGCAGGTGGTCGAATCTCCAGTATATTATGCTGGAACTTTTCGCGTGTCGGAGATTATGCTTCATACACAGGTGCACCGAACTCCAATATATTATGCTGGACCGGTCTCTCTTACAGCAAAATAGTGACTATGTTTTAATAACTTGACAAACTATGGCTAATTTTGAATGACCAGTCCGAAAAGTGACTAGCCCATGCTATTTTTCATGGGTTTCAACTTTTTTTACTTGAATTATGTAGCTATATGATGTGCATCCAATTAATGCTTATGAAGACCAACCTGTGTTATTTTGGAAATCACTTGGGAAACAAAATCAAGTTTTCCTAATTTTATGATTTAACATCTTGATTTATGAAGAACTAGGAAACGTTTAAAACGCAATCGAAAAGGAAATTTCTACTTTATGTAATTAATGCAAGGCAGAGAGCCCATTTAATTCTTTTGGGATAGTGACACCTGATGCCAGTGGATAGGCATTAATTGAATTACCTATGGTCTTTGTATTTGATCCCATACTCCAAGCCAATCTTATTGTCCAGCTAGGAAAGTTAGCACTTAAAATTCCTTTTTTCTTGAAAAAAGAAAGTTAAAGAAAACCATTTTCCATATGTATGATTTGCGTAAGCGTAAACATATTTCTAGGAGTCCATTTACTTAAATGATCATCCAATTACCCGAAATTATCAAATAAAATTACTCTTTTGTTTGTGATAGAAAAATTACTTTACTATACTTAGCTTATAGCACGCAAAAGGTCACTCAACTGGTTTTCTTAAACTTTTCATTGTCAAATACATATTTTACCCTCTAAATTATTAACTTTTATCTTCTTTTTTCTTTTAAATTTTTAATGGCATAATATTTTTTCTTTTTAATCAACAGTATGGACTTATTTATAGAGCAAATAAAAAATTAGTTTTCTAGCATATATAATGTCGGAATAATAATATAATTGAGCATAATTTTCAAGAATATATTATGTATATTATAAGAATAAATTTATTTTAAATAATTTTTTGGTAGAACGTGCATGGAATATATATTTTAAAAGTTTTATTTTCTTTCATTCTCAATTGTAAATAATTTTTTGAGTTTTTGTTATTAATATCAAAATTATTATTACGAACAAATAGTTCAAACATATGTTTTTTGTATTATGCTCAATGTTTTATTATTCCAACACTAAATAACTTAAATACTATTTTTCATTTTTTTATTTATAAATAAAAAAAATTTATTCAATAGGTAAGTCCATAATATAACTTAAAAAGAGAAAAAATTATAATATTAAAAATTTTAAACAATAAAAAGAAGATATGAGTTAATAATTTAGAGGATAAAATAGGTATTTAGCGATTAAAAGTTTGAGAACATCTAGTTGAGTGATCTTCTGAGTGCTATAAACATAGTTAAGTGACTTTGCTTTGACAAAACCAAAGAAAAATGGCGTTTGTAAGTAATTTCCGACAGTTAAATGATCGTTTGAGTAATAATTGCTTGACTTCATGATTATAACTTTATTTTGTTTAATTTTTACGTACAGAAAAAAAGTCATAAGATTGAAAAACTCTTCAAATTAGGCATAGAGAAAGAATAGGATATAGCAACCCAATTATAAAATCAAATTAGTCTTGTTGAACAACTTATACCAATCACCAAGTTTTCAGAACTGTGTTCTCTGCCTTTTAGGCTAGAGATTTTGTAAATTCTTTGTTTTTTCTCCTATGTTTTTCGTAGGTCAACTACCAACTAGCTAGATGAGTGTTTTATAATTCTTCGCTACATTATATGGGCTTAATTATTTATAACTCACTGATATCTGTCATAACTTTTTTAAAAAGAAGAGCCGTAAGGATGGATGAAGAAGTCTTCTAAAGGGTACCGTTACAAGAGAATTAAGTGGTAATGTATATTTTAGTCGCTTTAAAAAATAATAATCGATAAAATATATATATAATATGTATTCTATACACTTTTGGCTAGCAAATATAATTAGTAACGAATTGACCGACTAATGTTTTGTTTCGTCGTATAAAGTCTGAGGAACCAGAACTAGATCCTATACCAATTAAAACCTACAAAACCCTTGATGTTGATGGCAGAGGCAAATATAAGATCTATATTTTTAATGAGTGTGATATTATTATATATAAATATTTGACTATATATAATACGAAGTGAAAGAAGTGAGTTCAGCCGAATTGACAAAATATATAATAGATCTGCCTTTTGTTGAAGGCGAGTCTAATTCAGTACATAGAAATGAAAATAAAAAAGGGAAAGTAGAAATGTCTTTAGATTTTGGGTAGGTGAAGCTGATAAATCATACTAGTACAAAAGAGGACGTCAACGTTCAATTAGTGTGTTTACTCTTGCCTTATATATATATATATATACACGACTACTTGTTCTACAATTAAATGCATAAAAGTCCGGCCATAGTATTTAGTCAAATGCTTTCAAATGGGTGGCTTTTGGGACTAAACAAAATGGTACACGCGTGGGAAGGTACAAGATTGCCGGTGAATTAATATTCCTCCTCCCGTTCACAATAAGTGATTTTTTGATTGTTGTCACATAAATTAAGAAATTCACTTTTTAATATTATTTAATAATAAATTTAATTATTTTAATATTTACCATCTATACACATAAACATTCCTAATACATGTTCCAATACTATTTATTCTAAGGATTAATATAGGAAAAAAATAATTAATTCATTCTTAAAATTTGAAAAAATCACTTATTTTGAACCACGAAAAAACGGCGAAAAAAACACTTATTGAAAACCGGAGGGAGTATCATTTAATTGCAGATAAAGATGAAGTTTTTCAGAGATTAAAAAGAAAGATATGTACATTTTAAAATTAAAAGCTAGTTTAATTAATTCTAACTATTTAAGAATGGATGGTCATCAACTCATCATATAGAGAAAGAGGAAACAAAATAGCGGTCCAACTTTAATTTATACCTCTAGAATGTAAGGTAAAAGATCTATTAATTAATAAATTATTTTCTTTTTACTGTTAATACGAATAACATGACGTCCCATTGCCATCGTTTTGGTTACGCTATTAATCATAATTCATATCCACAAATCACAATCTCCACGCCATTTTTCCATTGACAAAGTCAGTCAGTCGCCACACTTGTAGTTATCAAACTCTAACCCTCCAACCAATAAACAGAAAAAAGAATAAAATACTAATCCTCTCTTTTTCTCTTTTCTTTCAGCCACTATTGAAATTTTCAAAAAAGTGCTATTAATTTTCATTTTGTTCAAAATTATGGAAGGACAATGATCTTTAGCCCCAATTTGGAAGAAAAAAACACAGCAACTTGACGTGGGCCCAATACTTTTTGAATTTTATGGGCCTTATAATTAAATTCATGTATCTTTTGGCTGGGCTTTTATGAACAGAAGGGCCCATCTGTCACATCTTGATTTCCTCTTTTAGCGGTTAGAAAGAAGGCGAATGGCAAACGAAGTAGGCGATTGGGAGGAAGAAAATGGCTTGTCCTTATCCTGAAAGTATACTCCCTGTTGGCTGCTCTGCTTTTTCAATTACTTCTTCTACCCTTTTTCTTGTTTTCATTACTTATCTACGTAAAATTTGACCAATTCTACTGTTTTCTTTAAAGAATTAGGGGCCGTTTGGTTCACATAATTGTATTGGAAAGTTATATTGCTGTGATTGTTATCCGGTGATTAATCATACAGTATTTTTTTTAAGCAAAAATTACTTATTTAAGGGTTGTTAGGTTGATGGTATACGAATACAAAAATACATGATTTGGTAAGCCGCATCTGAAAAAGTCACCTACGCTTAACTAATGCAGCATTTGATTGATAATATTAGTAACCGCATACCGACTCTTTTATTATTAATTATTACTGTATAAAACAATCTTTATCTAAAAGTAAACCAATTTTTTTTAAATATTAGAGATTATTTTTATTATGCAACCAAACAAACGCAACATTTATGAGTATTATTTTTTTTAATGTGGCCAACTAACTACGGAGTATTATTGTAAGCATAAATTAATTATTATTAGTATAATTAAACAAAATGACATAGTATGAAAGTTATAGTAGTAATAAAAGAACAGTGGTGGTTGTACACAATGGTTAAGTGTATTAGTTAGTGCGGTCTTGTTTGAGTTTTGAGATTTTGTGTTGACTCTTGACAAAAATAGCTCTGTGATCTTCTTAAGACATTCTGTACTTTTTGGGTTGTCAGAAGCAGATAATTGGAATTTATATATGATGATGTTGTTCCAATCTTGCTTATCAATGGAACGACTAATCATGTAACTTGTTCAATTTTCAGGAGAAAGATTTGGGTTCTTTTTTTTTTTGTGTAGAAAAGAAAGTTTCTCTTTGACCATTTCTCCTTGTGCAGTCATGAGAAAAGTATTCACTGTACAACCAATTTTTGAAATTTTGCTGGGAATTTGATGAGGTTCTTGGAAGGTGGAGTTGAGTTTTGGCTGCTTCTTCCTGAGTTTCATTAGAGTTTCCAGTTGAAAGAAATAACTGGAACTGTTCAGAATTGAGTTTTTCATCTTAAGGAGAGTAGGGATTCTGTGTTACTCGCCATTCGGTAAAGTTTCTCTACATTTTGTTTGTTTAGTTTCTGCTGCTTTGAATGATTTGTAACTTTTTCGGAATTTTATTCATTGGTTGTTGAGTATAATGTTTTCTCTTTGCCTTTTCAATGTGAAATTCCTTGCTTTTCGAGAAAAAACTTGTGATTAAAACAGATTTGGTTATGCAGCTGTGGATGTTTCTGTCTTTGTCAGGAGAAATTGGAAATTCGTGAAGTAGTAGGAGTATGTGTTAACCTTTATAGCCTAAGATGTAATGATTTTACCAGTAAATCTTTCATTCTTTCTCACTTCTCTGCCCAACCCCACCATTTTCTTGTAAGGACTTTCTCCACTTTTTAGATAAACATTGTATATGGCTCAGATTCAGAATACTGCCATTATCTAGTGTAAAACAGATTGGTTCTTGTTCTTCAGAAGCTTAGAATATAAACTCAAGACCTATGTTGCTCGGACTCTCCGAAAATGTAGCCGGATACGTGTCGGATCCTCCAAAAGTAGTGCATTTTTTAAGGATCCGACACGGGTACGGCTACATTTTGGATAGTCCCGCGCAACATAGCTCAAGACTGTTGCAGTCAATTTATGCTAATGTAGCCACGAAGTTCATGATATAGAATAATTCCCAAGTTGTATGCTTTCTGATTTATTTTTTCCTTCCTTCCTGTGGACATTTTGTCTCTTTATTTTCTGTTATATGCTGATCTACCCCTTGGGTTAGAGGGAAGGTCTGCTTACACACTACACACTGTCCTCCCCAGACCCCACTTGTGGGATTTAACTGGGTTGTTGTTGTATTTTCTGTTATATGCTGACTGGTTGATACTGTTAACAACAAAGCTTTCTGCTCTTTTTAGCAGAATTTCCTAATGGGAAGTGATGCTGCTTTAGTTGGTCAGATACCATCTCCTCGGGACATTAAGGTATAGAAAACTGTGATCTCTTATCTGTTCACTCTTTAGCTCCATATCGCCACAAGTTGTTAATTTCAGATAATTTATTCTCAAATCATTCTTCTACTTACTAATGAGATGTCACAAAACTTCCGGATTTAACCTCATCTCTAAAGCAATTATTCCTCTTAATCTTGGTGCCTTTCACATTAAGAAAGAGTATGTGTTGTCACTTGTCCTTTTTCTAGGTATATAAAGAGAAAGGAAAAGAAGCTTTCTGGTAATAGAGTTTTGCATGACTTAGCTCTAGCTCATGATAAACTATAGAAGAGTTTAACTCTTGGAATTTCAAGCTGAGAGTTATCCAAAATTGAAACTGGTTGCCTTATTTTCAGCATTATACTGGTTTAAAGTTTTGTCTTTAAGAGATTGTTGAATGCCTAGCTTTATTCAAAGATTATTACCTGTCAAATTTCATGGTTTCTTTTGTCATTATCAAGTACCATTGAGCTATTTAGTTACTTTCAGGTTTCAGCTATACAACCCTTTTTTATGACTAAATATTTCCGCTATTATATGATGAATGCAGGTGCATCGTCTAATGTGCATGGAACTAATTAAATTTGTAAATAGAGTTTCAATATTACTTCCAGCAGTTGAAGAAGCCCGTCCTCGATGCAACTCAGGAATACAGGTACTTTGCCAGTTAAACCGAGCACTTGACAAAGCCAAGGACATTCTTCAGCATTGCAGTGAATCCAGTAAACTATACTTGGTATGCATTTTCACTCAAATATCAATCTTTAGTACTGATAATTAGTACACCCCCCTTTAATTTATCTAATTGTTGTAATAATTAGTGTCTTCATTCACATTACGGAATATTGGTCTTGATAAAACTTAGTACTGTATGTTCAGGCATTAACAGGAGATGTTATACTTTCAAGATGTAAGAAATCAAGAAACTTGCTTGAGCAAAGCTTAAGCCAAATGCAGAATATGGTTCCTGTAATGCTGGCTGCAGAGGTGAGTCAGGAAACTTCCTTTTGAGAGTTTAATCTGTGTTTAATTTTTTTGATGGAAAACAAATTGTTGATGTATCCTGATTATTGATTTTACATCCAAGCCTGTGGTGCATGCTACTTCGATCGTAATTACCTTTGCTGTTTTTAACAAGATGATGATGTCTGTAGTGTGATTATTAGGCTATTTATCCATTTACTGCTGCCAGAGCCTTTTTGATTTCTTAAACCTGCAAGCTCATTCAATTTTGTTCCTTCATCTCTTTGATTTCTCTTCCCCAATGAAAGAGAAGAAAGATCGTTCTTTCTTCTACTGGCTGATTTCTGTTTTCGTTTGCTGGCCGTGGAAATGCACTTAAATGACACTATTGGCTGCAGATATCGCAAATGGTTGCGGACCTGAGGGCTGGGATATTCAGGTTGGACCCATCTGAAGAGGAGGCAAGAAAGGTTTTGAGGGAATTACTTCAGCAGTATACATCTGCAACACATTCAGGGGACGAACATGTCGTTGAAGCTATTCAAATTGCTATGCAGAAGCTGCATATTACATCTCCAAAGAATCTTTTGATAGAGAAACGATCCATAAAAAAGCAGCTGGAGAAAGTTGTGGAGGGTGATCCAGCAAAGAGGAGAATCTTATTGCTCTTTCTGAATCTTCTCAATAAAAATGGAAAATCAATTGTGGCAGGGCAAACAGGGAACGAATCTCTGCAGCATGAAGACTCCGTCTCATTTGGAAATCAATATGAAGTGGAATCTCGTCTGAGATTTCATCATGATGATGCTCAAAGGGATATCTTCAACTCCTCTGCAATTCCAGATGAGTTCAAATGTCCTTTATCTTTGAGACTAATGTATGATCCTGTTGTCATTGCTTCTGGACAAACATATGAAAGATTTTGGATTGAAAAATGGTTTGCACAAGGTAATGATAATTGTCCAAAAACTAAAAGGAGATTGGTCCACTTGTCGTTAACCCCAAATAACTCGATGAAGGACCTGATATCAAAGTGGACTGCAGCACACGGGGTCAGCGTTGTTGACCCCAGCCTACAAGCAGCTGTAGGTCACTCATGGGAATCATCTTCCACTTCAATTGCTAGCTTGAGCAGCTCAATGATAGATCTATCTCTACCTATAGACTTCAGCAATTTATCAATGGGATCGTATGATGCTGGTTCTGCATCACACTCTTTGCATCCTAAGATGCCAAATGATTTCAATGTGATGTCACTGGAAAGCAGTGGCAATTTTCACAAAGTTCAATCTGGTGGAAGCATGAAAGAAATGGAACTGGATCGTTTAGCGAGGCTCAATTCGCTTTCTTGGGAATCTCAATGCAACTTGGTTGGAAATATCAGAAACATGTTGAAACAAAACGGTCAAGCTTGCAATTGGATGTTATCCGAGAATTTTGTTCAAAAACTTTTTAGATTCTTGAAAGATGCATGTAAATTTCATGACCTGGATGCTCAGTTATTGGGATGTCAGTCATTATTAGCAGTTCTAGACAAATGCGGGTAATTAAATCTGCTCTCTCTCTTTATGTGTCTGTGATTCTTTGTTGTAGATTTAGTCCCCACCTAAGCGGATTAGTGAAATGGTAACTGTTAATTTTCCTAAGAACCTCTGTGGTGACAAATATTCTAACAAAGTTCTGGGGAGAAGAAATCCACGTAACAAAATTTTAAATCCTTTTCGAGTAATTACTGTTTCTAATGAAATGTGAGCTTCTCGACTTCTTCCCCTTTGGTAGAATTTCTTGTTTTTTCTCAAAATCCAGTTCTGATTTTAGTTGATTATATCGATACCCTCAATCTTATAATGCTTCTGCACCTTATTAAAATACGAGGTAGTATTTGTCTTCTTCTATCTTTGATGATATAGTTTATATCATATCATTATTATGGCTTTTATTATCTTATTCTACTTCCAACTACTGATCCTTGTATAATTCCTTTGTCTCAGAAGCAGTATACCTTACTTGAGTGATGATGAATTTGCGGTTTTGACATCATTGCTTGGTTCAGAGGTGTCTAAAGAAGCTCTTTTCTTATTCGAGGTGCTGTCTCGCCACCAACATTGTCAGCATAAAATTGCCGTGTCTGGTGCACTCGCTACCGTCCTGGAAATTCTTGATTCAGACAGTAGGGAATTGCAGGAATCAGCCATTAAACTATTATGTAACACGTCCGGAAGTAGCAAAATTGGTTCCTTGATTGCACCTTCGGAGTTGTTTCCCAAGTTGGTCCCTTTTCTTGAGGATACGAGTCTTGCAAGAGATTGTGTTATTATTTTGCAAAACTTGTGCATCAATGAAGATGCTAGAATTGCTATAGCTGAAACTGATGGATGCATTGCCTCAGTTGTGAGACTGCTCGAACGAGACAGTCGCAAGGACCAGGAGCATGCAGTGGCTTTTCTTCTTTCTTTATGCTCTCAAAAGGTTCAGTATTGTCATCTGGTGATGAGTGAAGGAGTGATCCCTGAACTTGTCAATGTATCTGTTAATGGAAACAACAAAGCCAAGGCAATGGCTTTGGAGTTGCTGAGAGTATTGAGGGGTGAAGTCAGTGATATTGCAGAGTCTTTTGAATCAAATGTTGACATTCCTAATAGCCCTATCATTGACTCTACTCAGCAGAAATCTTGTTCCAAATCAACAGGACTTTTTGGGAAATTATTCTCAAAGCGTACTTCTGCTGCTACCAAAAGGATAAAATAGAAGTGATGCTGTCTGATTTCACCTCTTTTGGCCATTGACATCTTCAATTGAAGATGTCAGCAGTTTCGACTATGGCCATCGGCCTTGCGCTGATTTTTTGTAGATAGTAAGGTATGCACATTTTTGCATGGTAGGATGTGTACAATTACGCAGGTTCATCTAGATTTTGTTACTGAACATGGACAGGAATGATTCATATAGTCGTAGCCGAGGGTTTATCGGAAACAGCCTCCCCATTTTTATGAGGTAAGAGTAAGGTCTGTGTACACACTACTCTCCCCAAACCTCAATTATGGGAATATATTGGGTTCTTTGTTGTTGTTGTAGCTGACCTAAAAGGCTTGGGGTAGAAGGTGTAATTATTGTTTTTTTAATCTAGTTATTGTTTGTATTCAAATGATTGACATTTCACAGGTTGCTTTCAGGTGTATATTATTTTGTAATGCGAGTAATGACTGTTTCCCGATGTAAAGAAAGATTATTAGTGTAAGTGGTAAAAGTCACTATTCACATTATTGGGCACCTCACTGAGGCTTTTACTAATCCTCCTTTCCATTTTATTAATAATCAGCATTGAATTATGAGTTGTATTTGCTTCCTAATATTGATCAAGAGTGGTTTAGAGGTTAGATCAGAGTTTGATGACGAAAATTCCATCTGTTTAAATGTAGAAAATAACGTATAATTGTTGATTTAAAATATATCATAATTGTGAATGGTATATCTTGATAAATGTAGCGTGATCTGCTCGAGTCATTATGAATTACGGTAGTGTCTAATTTATATTCAATAGGTACGTACACTCTTGATGTAGTTTAAGTATTCAATTTTGATGTAGTTCTGTTGAAGTATAAAGTGCAGAAAAGGTAGTGAAAATTCATTTGGAAATGGGCGAAGTCGAGCAACGCGTTTAGTTTTTTGGACCAGGGTAAATCAAACGGGAGAAATTCAAAAATAGTACTTCACAAGTGGTCATTTAAAAATAGCCACAGTTTAAAAAGTAATCGAAATTTAGCCACTTTTTATTTAAAGATAAATTTGAACGAAAACACTGTTCAAATCTGAAAAATATTCCAGCATAATATACTGGAGTTTCAGTATAATATTTTTGGAACTCCAACAATGTATACTGGAACTCCAGTATATTATACTAGAAGTCCAACAAAGTATACCGGTTCAGCATAATATGCTGCAAATTCATACACAAGTGTTCGAACCTCTAGTATATTATGCTGGAACTTTTCGCATGTCGAAGTTCCAACATAATATGCTGGAAGTTTATACACAGGTGCACCAAACTCCAGTATATTATGCTGGACCGGTCTCTGTTGCAGCAAAATAGTGGTTATTTTTCAATGACTTGGCAAACGCTAGCTATGTTTGAAGGACCAATTCGAAAACTGGCTAGCCCGTGCTATTTTACAAATCAAACACATATTCTTGAGTTTTCTTTTCAAGAAGTAATATCCAAATTTTAGTTTTTTTTTTGGGTTGGACCCCACCTATTGGGATCATACTCGGTTTTTTGTTGTTTTTGCTCTTGTTTTTGTTTTTGTTTTTTTGGTTGTAAAAATGACATTTTTGTTAAGCTTTCAATTACTATATGCTAGTTTACCTAGACAAGTTTAATGGCAAACTTTATCGTTTTCACAGTTGCTAATTGTTTTACCAAAAAAGTATTAACTTTTTTTTTAATTAATTAATAAATGGGATAAGGGGTGAATTCTAGTTAAATTTATTGACTACAAGATTTGAAAGTTGTAAACGTGAGTAACATCGAACTAAGCCTAGCAATATTGAATACAAGTTAATCGTGTGCAATGATTATCAATGAATGTTCTAAAAACGGTGAAGAATAAATGCATACAAAGGCAATAAATATAATAAAGAGGAATAAATCACCCAAATATTGAATGACTTGGGTGAAACTCCCTGTCATCAACGTGAATAGTATAAGATGTAAATGAACACCAGACTCTTGGATCTTGTAAACGAAAAAGGTATATTCAAATCAAGGAATCAGTGGAAAAGCCAAATTTGTATATTCTTTGTTGTTAACTTTACAAGTGTGTTCTTCTCAAAAGGTTTAAGATCTCATCGTACCATTGCTTTTTCTATTATCTCTACTCGACCGCGACGTCAGCTCCCCTAAGAAGGACTCTGTGCCGCAAAACTCGTGATCGGCTTAGCAAAACTCGTGATCGGCTTAGACTTCGATCACGACCAATAACAATATCAATTCCAACCCAAATTGTGACCAATACACTAATCTTAACTATTCGATCCGTTACTTTCTATCGATTTCTTGTATTCATGTATTAAAGCTCACTTCTTTTGAAAGAATACACCACAAATCCTGAATATTTAGTGTTTAATAAAAGAAGTATTAACTTTTCAAAGGGATCTCACCTTTGATTAAAAGATGGAGTTGTTAGGTACATTTTGGTGGTCAGATACTAGACCGGATATGCAGAGTGTTTGACATTTAGTAATTCTCAGTGGTCAAATATTTTTCTATTATATAAAAGAGGAAGATGGTTGACCAATGTCATATATGTTATTTCACAGAAAATTTATGTTTGAATTTTTTATAGGCAAAATACATAAGTACTCACCTAACCTATGGTCCAAATTCCCCTTACACACTTTCTGTGAATGATAATAATATTACACACGCAATCTTTCTAAAGTGTAGTTAATACACATCACTTTTTCTCTTGACCAGCTTTTCAAAATATGTGTGGGGTCATGCGCCAATAAGGTCGTGACACGTGTTCTAACTCAAGAAAAAAAGAAAATACTAAATTTACACCGATTGATAATATTTAAAAGAAAACAAACAAAAAAGAAATAAAGCCCCCTCCCACGTTTCATCTTCTTCTGACCCCCATACCTGTCGACCTCCTCCTCTCAACTTCAACAGCCATGGAAAATCCCCACCAGAACGAAATTATAACATGAATTTTCACCATTTTTTAGTCTATAAAATTTTCACCATTTTTTTAGTTTTTAGGTTTTGTTTGTTTTGTTTGCGGTGGAATCACCATTGTTACCGATGGGTTTGCCACTGTAACAGTGGCCGGAAAATGGAGGTCGTCGTTGTTAGCCTTTTTTTAACCAAACAAGACCAGATTTGAATGAAGAACACCAGCTTGCCGAAAGATCTGATAGCTCCATCCACGCGGAGAAGATCTGAACTCGTCGACCATGAACAGATGGTGGAGCTAATGACCTGGTAATGGAGTTCTCGGCTTGTTGCTTGAGGTTGTTGCAGGTATTACGAGTTATGGCTGACATCTTCTTAAAGGAGATGTAAGAGGGAGGAGATGAGGAGGCTGCGGTTGTCGCCGGATTCCGAGGAAGATAGGGGCTCCAAATGGAGAAGAAGGGCCTGAATATCTTTTTCTTTTCATTTAATTATTAAATTAACAAAAATAAGGGGACAAATAAGATTTAGACACGTGTGCTTATATAGGGACTTGGACAGATAATGCATTGGTTTGCGCGCGCATTTTTTTTGTTAAACACGCGCGTGCCATTTGGCAAAATAAGTGTGTATTAGGCATAATTTTAAATGGTTGTGTGTATAATATCATATATGTCCTTAGAAAGTGTGTAGGGGATTTGGGTCATAGGTTAGGTGGACACTTATGTATTTATACACGTGGACCTCACATCCCTCTAGCCACAACTATCCTTTAAATGCACTTTGAATGTGTTGATTAGATGGTTTGTGCAGTGCAAATGCTCATTTCCAACGTTTTTCTCATTTTGAAAATGATTAATTTTGTTTTATTCAAATAGAAGTTTCCATAGAGAAAGTAAAATTAATTTTTAAATAATACCACAACAAAAAGAAGTATTGATATTTACAAGATTTTTATCTTTACTCATACTATCTTAAAGCAATTTGAAAATAAAAATTAAATGGTTTTCATCTGTCCATACTATTTCCAGGCGATTTCAAACTAAATATTTTCATATTCAAAAGTAATTTTAAAAAATATAGCTTGTTAAACCTCAAAAGTTAATTTAAGTAATGAGATTTGTTCCTACTGTACTAGGAGGTTGTATCTTATATACTTAATTGATGTGATAATTTAATCTATATTGTTTGAACTCTATTCTACCATAATAAGGTTTCAACTATCAATAGATTGTCTAAAATATTATTTGTTATAATTTTATATTGTTTCATTATGAAAATTAGCACATGATAATTCCATAAAAAATAAAAATATTTTCTCATCTCCGTAAATTGAGGAAAACATAAAAATCTATATATTTAATATAGAATTCTATCAAATGTTTATTGTTCTATCACCAGTTAACACCAATTTAAACGAGTTATAATAAAATATTATTTGAACTACTATATTAAATTACTACAATTTATATCATGTTCATATTTGTTTTAATGACTTGATGATAGGCTATAATTACGTATTTTAGTCGCTTATTACACTCTAGTTTAGTGCACTTTAATTGAGTTTGAGCTTTAATCGCTAGTGTTTTGCACTAACTGTGTGTTTTATGCCTTGTATGAGTGATTCCGAGCTATATAGATGTTATGGAATGAATTTAAGTGATTTAGAGCTTTGAAGTCTGAGTAAAAGCTCAAGGAATTAAGCCGGAATCGTGTCCGGAGATCAAATTTCATAGTTAAGAACAAACGAAGACTTGAGGAGGCATATTGCGCACTGTCTAGTAAAATAGACATAACTTTTTGCCCCGAACTTCATTTGGGCAATATATGGTATGGTTGGAAATATAACTCAAAGGAATACAACTTTCATGTTTTACATTTTTTCAAATTCCAAACGGAACAGGGTGAAAAATGTGGTCGAAATTGCGATCGCGGACCTGGCGCGCAAATGGGACAGAGAATACTTAGGCGAAATTATAGAAGACGTAGCGGGAAGGATTCCGACAATTGGGAAAATCATAACTCTAGACCTCCTTAATCTTTTCTCTAACCCGTAGTATCTTTAGTGTTAATTTACTATTTTAATTAATTAGTTAGTTAGTTAAACAAGAATCTATAAGTTAGGAATTGGTCAAGCTTATATTCTTGGTGATTGTGAACAACTGTAGCTAAGCCTTAGTTCTCTGTGGGATTCGACTCTAGACTTGTAAACCGGATTATATTTGCAACGATCGCTTAGTTCTTTTTATAAGGCATAGTTGGGCGTGATCATGATTATTATTCTCTTTGTTTGAAGTAGTAAATTGCCTCATTAAGAATACAAAATTAAGAATTTCTCTTCATTTTTATGTATACAAGATATAAAATTATAATTTACATCAAGTAGTTGATTGTTCCCACTGTTGAAATACTTGCGAGACCAATTTGGATCTATTCCAAATTAGTTTATGTGAGCGCGTGATTTTGCTCGCCATATCCTCCTATAAAAATCCCAATAAATCAATTAATTTCATGATTTTTTGTTGATTTTTATTGATTAATTGTGAATTATCTGCATCGATTAACCGCGAACTATTTGCGTTTGCATATCCATAATTCGTCCTCTTAAATTATTAGAATTGCATCATGAAATCGCGAATTTATCATTTTGTAATTAATTGAATAACGAACGAATGACGATTAGTTGATGTAATGTAGTTTCGATAACTAATTACTCAAATTAATCATTTTTATCCCAACAAATTGTGGATTTAAGTAGAAGTGTTAAATTAACTATTTTATTCGTAATTAGTACATAATTAAACAAAAATGAGATCAACTTAATTAGCACATTTTTTTTGGAGTATAATTAGATTTGATTTTAATTAGATAGTGAGTCTAGTTTAGGTCTAAGTAGTGAAAAATTGGACCTGGGCTAGATTTACCCAGGCCCAAAACCATTCCCTCAACACTCAAATGACCCAGGCCCAAAGCCCCACCGGCCTGCCCAGCCCCAATACCAAACGACCCCGTTTTGGCTCTCCTTCATCCTCAGCCGTTGGATCTCCTTGATCCAACGGTCCTAAAGCCCCATACCCCAATAGTATTTAAGTGTCTCATAAGCCCCTACCCCCCCAATCCTGAAGTCTAATACCCCCTCCTCCCAACTAGTCTCTCAACCTCTCTAGGGACTCACCACCGGACCACCGCTGCCCCACCGTAGGTCCGCCGCAACTCCGCCGTCCGCCGCCGGTCGGAAATCGCCTCCGGCGGCGGAATTTCTCCAATCACCCCCATTTTTTCACGAGACAATCCCCGTCTTCTCCTAAACCTCTCCCCGTTGTTAGTTTCACCAAAAACCCAACCAAAATCACCCTATTTCACATCTAAGAATCTGAAAATTCAAAAATCCATGTTCGGCCGCCTCGAAGACTTCTAATGGCTCCAACCTACACAGATCGATAGTTCTCAACGAGGACTATTGATTTCTGTGGGTTTGAACTATTTTCAAACCTCACCGGAACCCGGCCAAGTGCGGTAAGTCGCCGGAACTCGTTCAAGAACACTGGTTGGTATCTCCTTTCCCTCTTTAGTCTGTTTCTTACGTTTTATTAGTAAGAACATGAAGTATTTTCGTTGTTTAATTTTGTTCTCATACCAACTGTCCCCTCTATATATGTCGCTTTCTTTTTCTTTCTTTGTTCTTCGTTAATTAGTTTAGTTTCTGAGAATTAATCTTTAGTTTTGAATCACGTGGGTATCGTAATTTAGTTTAATTAACACAACATGTTTGTTGCTTACTGTCGCCTAGTCCCCTCTCTTCCAAATATTTGAACTAAAATAACCGCTACACTATTACTGCTTGCTCCTGTACGGATTACTATTAATGCGTATTGATATTCGATTTGGTTTAATTCAGCATTAACATGTTATGCCAAC
>ML281560.1:3341-32242 GCA_005239495.1 Nicotiana undulata
ACCTACGCAATGAACATGATAATCACTTAGCACATAGCAATTAATACCTATTCCCTCACCAAAGTTAGGCAAGACACTTACCTCGGTCCAAAGTATAGCAATCAACCCTCTAAGACCGCCTTTCCTTTTGAATTCAACTCCGGAACCACAATATCTAAGCATAATTAACTTAAGTGTATCAATAATAACTCAATAACACTATCACATAGCCTAAATACACAATTCCTACCATTCTTTCAAAATCACCAAAATTTGACCCCGGGCCCACGTGGTCTAAACTCGAGGTTCGGACCAAAACTCGTTCACCCATTACCCCACGAGTTCAAATATGTAATTAGTTTTAAGATCCAACCCCAAATTGAGGTTGAATCACCCAATTTTTCCAAAAACCCAATTTCCCACTTGATTTTATGATTTTTGACCTAGTTTTCAAGTGATTAATGATGGAAAGTGGAAGAAAATGGAGTTAAAAATACATACCTATGGAGCTGTGGAGGGAGGAAAGCTTGAATTTCGTCTATGGGGGTTTGGGGAAGAAGGAAGGAGTGAAGGATGGGAGAAATCCCGAAATGATTCTGTTTTGGGACTTAAGGAATTAACTGGGCGATTTTGTTCTCTACGATCACGGAAGAAGGGCTGCGATCGCAGAGCTATAGGAATCCCTACTATGCGACCGCAAACATAAGGCTGCGATCGCGGAAGGTTAACCCCACAGACCTCTGCGATCGCGAAGGAAATGATGCGACCGCAGAGAAGAACTACCTAGCCCCCACCCAGTCACCCTGGTACACTACGCGATCGCGAAGAAGGAATGCGATCGCAGAACATCCGGACTCCCTACACTGCGATCGCGGACACATTCATGCGATCGCAGAGGACAACAGACCCCTCCCCCACTCTCAACTCTATGCGATCGCAGCTCCACCTATGCGATCGCATAGAGTAAGCTACCAGACACCAGAAAATCAACCAAACACCAGATATTTCATGACTTTTACACCCCGTTAGCTACCCGAAACTCACCCGAGCCCTCGGGTCTCAAAACCAAAAACACACGCAACTCCCAAAACATCCTGCGGACTTATTCAAGCTTTTAAATCATCAAAATATCACCAAAAACAAGGAATCAAACCTTAAAACTCTTAGAAATTTCTTAAAACTTCATAAAGCTTAACTTATCCAATTTGAATCAGAATCACGTCATTTCAAGTCCGTTTTACACCAAATTTCACAGATAAGTCGCATAGCATATAATAAACCTATTTCGGGCTTCGAAACCATAATACGGGCCCGGTAACACAGTTTTCACATAATAATTCATTTTCAAAATCCTTTATTTATTTCAAAAAACAATTTTCTTTAAAAATTCATTTCTCGGGCTTGGGACCTCGAAATTCGCTTCCGGGCATACGCCCAAGTCCCATATTTTCCTACGGACACTCCAGGACCATCACATCACGGGTCCAGGTCCATTTACCAAAAATATTGGCCAAAGTCAACTTTATTCAATTATTCAATTTAAAGTTCCATTTATATCAAATTTTCACATAGAAGCTTCCCGGCTACATGCCCGGGCTATGCACGCCTACCGAGGTGATATTAACAGAGGCTTTCGGGGCCTCGGAACCCATATTTAGCTAGAATTACTTAGGATGACCTTTTGGGTCATCACACCTTGTAACTCCAGTATCTTTTTCTCTAACCTCAAAACCGAGTCATTTTGTGCGTGACTGCTTCGACCGTCCGAAGTCTCAATATTCTCTGCATGTGTTGCGTTGTCTTTTCTGATACCACTCATATCGTCCATCTTAGCTTTCCCTTGCTTTTAGGATCACTTTGAGGAGGATGAGGTGGAGGACCTCTAGATCTGGTATGATATGTTGATGATGCTAGTATGCATGAACCAACCTTAAGAGATGGGAATAAACAAAGCAAAGAAAAGTAAAAAGGTAACCAAGTCAGTAGGGAGTTTTGAAAGGATATTTGCAGTGTTTAAACACGTATTGCGGAAGTATAAATTCGCATCCTAATTTGGGGGACCTCATTGTGCCCGAGGTAGACCTAGCGACATATAGATTTAGAGAAAACTCAATGCCGATAATTGTGGCATTTCATTAATATGACAAATAGACAAAATCCCTACCAAAACGACAATAATTTTAAAGAGTCACTAGTGGAATTTGCCTTGTTAAAATCGAATTCTAAACGAATCTAGAAACAAGTAAATATCTATCCTAATCTACGCGGTCCTAGAGGGACCTTCTCCAAGCTCCAAGTAAATATCAATCCTAATTAGATTCCCCATGTCGCGCATGTCCAACGACATATATGCCCTTGCTAGATGTCCTCCTTCATTGCCCTCTACATTATGACAATCCAAAACCCTTTACCTCATCTTCCCCACAAGCTCCATCAAACCCTGCTCTAAATACTCCAACCTCTCTATTGATTTGGTAGCGATACCTCTCCATTCATTGATTGCTTCCATGTCCACTTTGTGTTGTCCAAAATGTCTGGCCTTAAATTTGAAAACCCTTTATTGCAACCTCATGTACTTCACTTGTGCCTTGGCACCGTCGTCTATGACCCTATTGCTCAAATCAATCCCTGGCTTGACCTTTCCTGCTATGTCATCGACCGACCATGATGGGTAGAAATACACATGGCCGTTATGATACCGATCTGACTCCATAGTATCCTTTACTACAACAATCGTTTGATTCCACATGTGATGCGCCTCGCACCTAAATGCAATGGCATTACCTTGGAAGTCTGCCTAGTAATGAACCATCTTGAAGACTTGTGGTATGACCTGTTTCCTCCCAGCTTGCCTCATGACTCTGATAGGAGCATAAGGATAGATAGCTCTTAATCCGATTAGCACTAGATGAGGAAAATATCTTGACCTGATGATGATTTCACTACTAGGGAACCACTCGAACATCCAATGGACCTTGTCGTTAGTCAAATTGCTAGAGAGTTGTACCCATCCCACAGTGTTTCTCGGTTGTGCAGACTTGTCGGGGATAAAAGCCATTCTCTTCGGATGGTGAAAAGCTATGTGGTCATTCCATGGTCGCCGCGGAAATTATTAACGGTATTTTCCTCTTTAAAGTTGTTCCAACAACCATATTTGCTGCAACAGATTGCAACCCTCAAAATGCATATATCCTTTCTTACAACGGTCCAAGGCTCGGTGCATCTCAGCCATGATCATCGGGACAATAGTGTAAGTCTGTCCCTCAATTTCTTCCATTAGGGTCTTTGTGACCATATATAAGCAAGTGTGGATCCTTTATCCTTGTATTGGGAATACCAGCATTCCCAGAAAATAGACAATGAACACAAAAAACCCGGCGGTGAGTCCAACCCAGAGAAGTGATGGCAAACTCATCATGATAAATGCGGTAGGACTTGATGTGCCCATAACGCTTGTAAAGGAAGTCAAATGGTATGTAAGAATTCTTCAGGCAGACTAACTCATCATTCCTTCTGAAACCCATCATTTTCAGAAAGACTTGAGAAGTACGATTTTTCGGTACCAACAAATCAGTGCCATCTTAGGGAAGACCTGTGAAGCCTCCTATTTCCTTTAGAAGGGGAGTCATTTCTATGTCATCAAAACGGAAAATGACCCTCTTCTCATCCTAGAATATAGTAGCGGCCTCAATCAGTACATTTTTTTGGCTAAATGTCTAGCAAGGAAGGTAAATTCCCGAGAACTCTTTTCACATGATTTTTGTCGCTTGGCGAGAGAGTTTCCCACAAATCTAGCAAAAACGTGGGATACTTCGAACCATGCCGAACCTGGGGACTTCATGCCTCATTTCTGTAAAACAAATAAAGTTAGCCCTTAGCCCCTCCGGATTCGACCATTTACACATTAATGATTAGCATATCGGCATGTTTTCTCCAAATAATGCACATATCATGATTGTACCGTTGGAATTATGGAAATCCTGGTGGGCTTTGGACAAGGTTTGCCTTAGAGAGTTATTACGCGGACAGTGTTCTAACCCCTACTAGATTTAGACATGATGCAAGCACAGTTAATATCAGGGTGGTGGTTTCTAGAAGAGTCTAGACCGGTACCCTCAAGTGGACAACTTGCGAGGAAAGGCACAGAACTGTCGCCGCTGATCGACTAGATTTACCGCAATAAGCCTTTCCAAATTTAAAAGGGTGATTTAGGAAGAGTGCGGACACTCATCAAGTGCCTCTATGGTATTAATTACGCACGAGTGGAATATGATGTGGATAGTGCTTTATGTAAAGATAAAACAACACGTTGTTAAGTATTTTGCATGATGAAGACATTAATGTGAAAGAATTGTAATAAAGCAAGTAAAGGGGTAGGGGTAGGGATAGGGAGAGACATGGTATATCAAAATTTAAAAATATGATTTGGAGCAATTGAATATGACTAGAAAATAAGGGGAAACACATATTATAACCAAATTAAGTGAAAATTTTCATACAAGTTCACAAAAAGGGGAAACCGGGAAAAATGTGTGCATGTAGCAATAAAGGAAAAATGTGAGCGGGATATTCAGGTAATAGCAAAATAATAGAGGAACGCTTATCGGAGGAGACTAATTCATATAGACCAAGTTCGCAATGGTAAGAGCCTCAATATATCCCCAGTAGAGTCAGCATGATGTCGCACCTTTTCTTGCGAAATCGGGTTGACACGTGACAACTCTTTTAAGGAAGGGTGTTAAAAGAGAGAGTCGCCACCTAACAGGTTTGAGGTTCGTTAGGGAACCTATTTGGAAGTAACTCAGGTTTAACCAGTTTGCGTCACCAAAGATCGGGTAAGGGCTAAAATTACCTCGAGGACAAGGCGTTAGGCACTGCTCGAGGTCCACAATGGTGGGTCCCGACCGAACTCGAATTATATGAATTAGTATAAGCAAAAATAAAATTGGCAAATAAACAAATAGTTGATTTTAAAATAAAGGTGGGGCTCCTATGTTTTTTAGCCTAATGGATCACCGCATGCAACATATATAATAATTCGTAACTCCCTCGAGGTGAGGTGTTACTCGTATTATTCAGAGGGCGCAGATCATCATCTACTGCTACCCGATTACTATCTTTAAGTTTCTTACCCAAAGCACACTAGTTGATTCTAAATCATACCCTATGCGTGCACTACCCGTCCCACATCTATGGTCCAGGAGGCATTTGGACCTCTATCTCAGGATGGTTCTAGACTTAACTTAGGTTGCTCAAAATGAGAAAACTAGGTGACATAGAAAACAAATCGGACTTTCACATATAAGAAAATAAGGGCTCAAGTTGGCCTCCGCACTTAGACAACAAATGCACGCAAACTAATTAACATTGTCAGTTGCAGATTTTAAACAAGTTAAGGTTGTTGAATCTTATAGGCATGATCTCTATGTGATTCTGGATTTTAATGGGTAGACAGTTTCATATGCAGAAGTCACTTTTTTAATACGATTTCTAAAAGCATGCGTAGTTGCCTACTGATTATAAGTATAAAAGATTAAACCTATAGGCATGATGTCTAGGCGATTCACGTAGTAACCAATAATGGTAATTACAAGAATACATTCAGGGCTGCTTAGTCTAATCTTATAGGCATGGTTTTTAATAATTACAATTAGCACAGTGTTGAAAGTTCGGCATTAGCACTTGAAAGAAACGAGCAGGGTAATAATTAAGACGAATTCTAGACCCTATATGCAGGATTTCTATAGTCATAATTAAAACGATTTTAGATCCTATAGGCATGGTATCCAAATTAGGTTGCATGTAAATCAACAGAATCCTTTACAGCATAATGCATGTGCACATTGAAATATTAATATCCTATAGGCATGGTTTCTAATAGGTAAAAGCAGAACACATTTGAACCAAATAGAGAACCTATAGGCAGGATCACTAACACATAATAATCGAACATGTTCGAGCATAATAACACATTTGAGCAAAATAGAACACCTATAGGCAGGATCTCTACCCATTTTAATGCAAGTGTTAAGAAAATCCCATTTTCCTAATTTTACTAATACCCAAATGTTATTACAACAATTATTACAGACCCAAATTGAAGAATAAATTATAAAGTAAAATAACTAAAGGGAGCCTACAACAGGACCAACGATATACCCAGCCAGGCCAGGCCTTCATTCCCATGGTGCACAACAGCCCAGAAAGTACATCCTCATTGACATAAGGCAGCTAGAAACCAATTGATGCACTCAGTATGTAGAAACTAGAGTTGAGCATATAGAACCAAGACCCTAGTATGTCAGAGTTCACAAGGGTCTCAATTGAACCCTGAGCAGTGCTCACACTAGGGAGGTCAAAGGATAGAACCGAAGTCGCCTTGGCTTTCAGCCAGCTCAGAATGAGAAACTCAAAAGCTCAAGTAAGAAATGATAGAGAGTGGATCAAGGTTGAGGGGTAGGAATTGAGGGATTTGAACAGACACAACCAAATGGAGCATATAGGGAAAATAATCTAACATGCCACAATATTTGAAAACAAACTTAGTAAAGACTCAATAGCAGGTCCAACACTTAACACATAGGTAATCACATATTGACAGAGTTAGGAAAATAGTTATAAATCTAACAAAGATCATCATGCACATAGTACCATGTTTCCTATTCAGGTCGTGATGGCGCCCAACACCGGTGTCAGGAAAGCCAACACTAGTTTGCTAACGAAATTACTTAAATTAATGGGATGTTCAAATACCTGTCCAGTTTTAATTTAGGAAGTCCTTTAATGAAAGTGAGTAAGTGAGGCAAATTGATTTAAAGTAACTCAAAAATCGTTTGCCAGCATAAACAGAGTAGCAAAATACTAGCAAGTCAACTACGTGTGCCAAGACCTAGTGTCACAAGTCCACAGGCAACTAGTGGAATATACAAAGCTAGACAAAAATAGAAGTACTATTATCTGAAAAGAATAGACAGGAGTATCCCAAAAATAGTAGAAATCTCCACAGTGCTGCTGAGGAACGCCAAGATGAGCAGCTCACCATGAAGTCAGGTCCAGATAGTACTCTCAATGACGGACATCGGAATGGTGACCAGGTGCAACAGCCTCAGAACCTGTACAATTAAGTACAAAAGCGTAACATGAGTACATATAAACAAATATGTACCCAGTGAGTATCCCGTCTAAACTCGAAGAAGTAGTGACGAGAGGTATACCTGTTACTCACTAGGGTCGATAACCAATAATATGATTAAATAAAGCTACACAGGAAGAGTAGTCATGAAAATCACTAAGGCATGAAGTATCAATTATATAAAGCTGCAATTTATTCTCATGAGTCAAATAGTAATTATCAAAAAAGTCTCGAGTTCCCCTTACACGTGGAGTAATTTATTTAATAATAACAAGACTCTCAGTCAAATACATAACACATAATATGCCGAAGCGTACGGCCGAAGCAACGCGAAAAATAAATGTGCATTGCCGAGGGTCGAGCGGCACGAACCACGAATGCATCAATTCCCAGCTCGCGAATCGATCATGCGACGCGGTTGACATAAATATAGGGCTACCCCGCTTGCGAATCATACATACGACACGGGTGCTAGTAGACATACACAAAATCATCAGGAACTTCAGGAATTTATCATGGATTATACTTGAAATCAGAGATTTAAACACTTAAACTTACACATAGCTCCCTAACATCCTCATATCAATCTCAAAGATAATAAGCAACTAGAAACACATGTAAAGGTACAGCTAAGGCACATAAAGTCATGCTTGTGAAATCCTAAATACTACCCGACACAACAGAATAGTAGCTACGCACGGGCTCTCGTCACTTTGCGCGTACGTAGCCCCCGCAAATAAGGACAAATCAATCATTTACATTTACCTATGGGGACAATTCCCACTTACAAGGTTGGAAAGGAGACTCACCTCGTGTAGAATCTACTTCCCGGGTCAAGAACGCGCCCGAAACTCCAAACTTGTCACCCAAGGACTCGAAACTAGCCAAATATTATTTAAATACGTTAATATACACTCAAAAGTATGAAATTATCTTACTAGTTTAGCTATTTCATAATTCTTGAAGAAATCCTTAAATACACCCCCGAACCCACATGCTCGGATTCCAGAAATTTCCGAAGATAACACTCACCCATAGCCTAAGGATCATCAATGTATAGTTTTTGTATGATTTCATGGTAGAAAAGTGGTGAAATTCCCTAAAGTTCATCAACCCTAGGTTTTCACTCTAAACCCTTTGATTTTCACTAATTAGATGTTAATCTACCTAAGTTTTGGTGTAATAATGTAACATTTAAATTGAAATTACTTACCTCTTAGTAGCTAGGCCGAATACCCTCTTAAAAGCCCTAAAAATCGCCAATGGAGGAGAAGAAATGGTGAAAAATGGCCAAATCTCGTATTAAATGAGATCACTGCCTTCAGTGATCTCGCACCTGCGGCTCGAGTACCGCACCTGCGGTCTCGCACCTGTGAGCCAAAGGTCACACCTACGGAAGTGGCCTAGGAGGCCTGGGGCCGCACCTGCGGTGGAAGTCCCGCACCAGCGGGTCCGCGCCTGCGGAAGGAGGTCCGCACCTGCGGTTTGGACCAGCCCCCCCTCTTGGGGGTCACACCTGCGGAGCCTTGACCGCATGGGAGGTCTCGCACCTGCGACCTAGGCAACCACACCTGCGGTCACAGCAGATCTGGTGCACTAGCAGCTGAAGCTGCTAGGTTTTGGCTCTGTTTAGTGTCCGGGAGGCACCTGGTCCCACCCGAGCCCCCGTGCAATTATACCAACAAGTCCTAAATAATATTACGGACTCTCTTGAGCCTTCGGATCACCCAAAACAATGCTAATACTCAAAATCACCCCTCAAAACCCCTAGAATCAAACTTAAGAAATTCTAAGTTCTTGAATTTGGTTTCAATGCGCCGAACCGGCCTATACTACTCGGAATGAAACCAAATTTTGCAAGCAAGTCATAAATGACATAACGGAACTATTCACGGTCTTGGAATTCCGCTCAATAACATAAAAACACGTCCCAAACAAAATTATGAGCTTAAGGAAACTCTATTTCGCTATTTGACGTTGAAACGCTATCGGGTCATCCAAAACCTATTCCGAACATACGTACAAGTCCAAAATCATCATACAAAGCTACTAGAATCGTCGAAACTCGATTCTGAGGTCGTTTACTCAAAATGTTGACCGAAGTCAAACTTGGCCTTAAAAGCCAACCTTAAGGAACTAAGTGTTCCTATACTATACTAAACTCGTTTCATAGTAAATATATGAAATGATTACAATAATAAATGAAATGAATAGCACGATATCACCCTTCGTGCTTTACTCTCTTCCTCACAGTGCAATAATGAATAAATGAAATGAATGGCACGACATCACCCTTCGTGCTTTTACTCTCTTCCTCACATTGCAATAATAAATAAATGAATGATATGAATGAATGGCACGACATCACCCTTCGTGCTTTACTCTCTTCCTCATGTTGCAATAATAAATAAACGAATAATATAAATGAATGGCACGACATCATCCTTCGTGATTTACTCTCTTCCTCATATTGCAATAATAAATAAATGAATAATATGAATGAATGGTACGGCATCACCCTCCGTGCTTTACCCTCTTCCTCACCTAAGTAATATCAACAACAAATAACAACTTGGCAAGGAAATCAATTATCGAAATTTCAATTCATAACCACCCGACATGGGGAATAACAAACAAAATCAACACATTTGCCTGTCAAAGGTCTTAGCTATAACCAATTCCTTACGAGTACATAACTTCCCAAAAGAACTACTTCATAACACATTGATCATTGGGGTAATAACAAGTTAAGCAAAACAGACTCACGGGCATACTTGACACACAATGCATAGGTACTCGTCACCTCACCTATGCATTGAACATGATAACACACATAGCACATAGGGCACAATACCTATTCCCTCACCAAAGTTAGGCAAGACACTTACCTCGGGTCCAAAAATAGCAAATCAAGCCTCTACCACTGCCTTTCCTCTTGATTCCAACTCCGAAACGATAATATCTAGACATAATTATCTTAATAACATCAATAATGACTCAATAATCCAATTCACAAGCCTAATTATACATTTTCCAACATTCTTCCAAAAATACCAAATTCGACCCCGGGCCCGCTTGGTCCAAACACGAGGCTCAGACCAAAACCCGATCACCCATTCCCCCACGAGCCCAAATATTTAGTTTGTTTAGAAATCCGACCCCAAAACGAGGTTGAATTTCCCAAAATTCCCAAAACCCCAACTCTACCCAAAACCCCTAATTTCTACTTTGATTTCATGGTTTTAGGCCTAGATTCTAGGGTGAAATCTTGTAAAAAGAAGTTAAGGAGTAAAGAAAATGAGTTAGAAATCACTTACTAATGTTTTGGAGAAGAAAGAGTGTTTGGAAAATCGCCTCTTATGTTTTTAGGGCTTTGAAAAATAAAAATAACTGAAATTCCCATCTATTTATACCCCTCTCAGGTCCCCCACTGCGGTCAGCAAAAAATGGACCGCGTCCGCGCTAGCAAAGACCAAGAAAAGCTGAAGAAAACCAAGAAACATGACTGCAATGACATGCTTTATTAGTTTGGCCATAACATTATATACAGATGTCCAAATTACAATGTCTTTACATTTCTGGAAACTAGACACGAAGAGCTACAACTTTTGTTTTGGAATCATCTCAAAATTCCTTGTAGATCAAAAGATATAGGCCTCTGAAGTCGGACCAGTGGCCCAGCTCCTCCACCGCGGACCGCGAAAAAACGACCGCGGCCGCGAAGCCCTAAGCGCGGTCCGCGAAGAAGGACCATGGACCTCGGTGGTAAGTTCAGAGATCTGAGTCCTGTGACCTCCAAAAGCTATATTTTAAGCCTAAAGACCTCCCGGGACCTACCCGAAACTCACCCGAGCCCTCGGAGCCTCAAACCCAACGTACACACGACCTCAAAATCATCCCATGGACTTATTCGAGTGATGAAACCACCAAAATAACATCAAAAACAATGAATTAAACTCCAAAATCTATAGAATTTTCTCAATCTTCATAAACTATCAAATTTTCCATTTTTGATCCGAAACACGTCAAACCAAGTCTGTTTTACCCCAAATTTTACAGATAGCTCATATAACACATATTAAACCTGTTCCGGACCCCGGAACCATAATACGGGCCCGGTAACACAGGCTTCACATAAAAATTCATTTCTAAAAGTCTTTATTTGTCACGACCCAAATCCTAATTTAGGTCGCAATGGCGCCCAACAGCGGGGTTAGGCCAGCCAAGATGAATGACACTATGAGTTACCTTCCCTAGTTGCCTAACATTCCAAGATTTACCAAATTTTTAATCAAATATGAATGGCCTACGATATGAAGTAAAACCATAAATACGTGAACCAAACGATAAGCATGTCTATATAATATATACATCCCAAAAACCGAAAATATACGCTACATGTGTGCCAGGAACTAGTGTCACGAGTGTCACGGGCAACTATCGGAATATACAAGATACATATAGATACAAATCCACAGTCTGGATGAAATAGACGGGGAAATAACAAAAGGAACTTCAGGGTGCTGCTAGGAGGTCACCAGGAAGAGCAGCTCACCGTGAAGTCTAATCACAAAAATTAGTTTCTAGCACCGGCCTGATAATCAGATGTACCAGCCTCCGGACCTGTACAATCAAGTACAGAAGAAGAAGAAGAAGTGCAACATAAGTACATAAATAAATATGTACCCAGTGAGTATCCCGTATAAAAAAGAGATATGGCTAAAGTAGTAGGCATGTGAAGCAGAAATCAACAAGTACAAAAGCAAATAATGTAATCAAAGTAACAACTGCAAATGAACTGCAAGTGACAAATCCTCCGTTTACACAATACCTGTCAATTCCACTATAAGTGACTCGGACTCAAGTGATAATAAAATACCAGAACAAGACAACCGGCCAAAGTCATAAGGGTGGTCATAAGGACTGAGGTCATAAGCTAACTCACGATCGCGAATCATACCTGCGACTCGCGCGCTGACTCAATAGTAATAAGCTGACCCACGATCGTGCATCATACCTGCGACTCGTGTGCTGACTCGATAATGATAAGCTAACCCACGATCGCGCATCCAGTCTGCGACTCGTGTGCTGACTCGATAATGATAAGCTGACCCACGATCGCACATCATGCCTGCGACTCGTGTGCGAAATCGATAATAATAATATATAAGCTGACCCACGATCGCGCCTCCAGTCTGCGACTCGTGTGCTGACTCGATAACAAGTGCATATACATATATAAGTATATATGTGTACCGACTCAACAGTGAACTAAACAGGACCGTGCCAATACCACTGTAGTCTACTGGGATTGAAATCATAATATTTCACCTTTCCATGTCATCTCAACCACAATCACAACTTACCATACACACAAGGTACAAATAAGGCACATAGAGGCATGCTCGTGAGTCCTAAAGCTACCCGACATAGCAATATAGTCGCCACATATGGACTCTCGTCACTTGGTACGTACGCGGCCCCCACAACATGTATACATAACAAATAAGGAACCTATGGGGACATTTCCCCCTTACAAGGTTGGAAAGGAGACTCACCTCGCGACGAAATCACCCCTCGGATCAAGGATGCGCCCGAATCTCCGAAATCTACCCTCGACGGCTCGCAACTAGCCAAATATAGCGTAATTGAATCAATTTAAGTTCAAAGAATAAGAATTAACCAATAAACCAAAAATTAGGCATTCTTGAAGGATTTTGGAATTTTGACCCCGGGCCCACACCTTCGGATTTCGAGAATTCTCGAAGGAATCACTTACTCGAAGCCTAAGGATCATAATTACGTGATTTATACATGAATTCATTGCTTAGAACGGATAATTCACTAATTCTCCCATAAGCCCTAATTTACTACCAAATTTCAAGAATTGATGATTTAGAAGAGAGAATTAGCTAGGAATTGATGTTAAAACATAATAAAACCATGGAATTTACTTACCTCAATAACAATGGTGGAAGGTTCCATGAAGAGCTCTCTAAAGACTTGAGGAGGAAGATGAAAATGGAGGAAATAGGCTAAGTCCCGTATTTAATAAAACTGCCTAGTTATTCCATCACTGCGATCGCGGCAAGGGCCCTGCGATCATGAAGGCCAACTGGCCAGACCTCTGCGATCGCGTCAGAGGTTCTGCAATCGCGAAGAGAAACTATGCACGGCCCTGCCTTGACACTATGCGATCGCGAGGATGGGGCTGCGATCGCGAGGATGGGGCTGCGATCGCAAAGGCATGGAGTCCAGCCTTCCGCGATCGCGAAGACTGGGATTCGATAGCGAAGGACAAGGACCCAACCTCCTGCAATCGCGAAGAACAATCAGCATCCCAACCAAATTCCTTCTCCGTGATCGCGACCAACCTTCTGCTATCACGAAGAAGGAAACCAGACAGCAAAAATCTGGTTTTTCCAACTTAGCTCCCGGGGATCCAAAACTCACCCGAGCCCCTCGGGACCCTGTCCAAAAGCACCGACAAGTCTGTATTCATGATACGGACTTGCTCGAACTTCCGGAACGTGAAAACAACAACGAAACTCAAAATTCAATCCCAAAACCAAATTGAATCAAATTTAAGAACTTAAGATTTTAGAATTCACTTCAATGCACCGAACATGCCTATACTACTCGGAATGACCTCAAATTTTGCAGACAAGTCAAAAATGACCATACGGAACTATCCCCGGTCCCGGAATTCCGTTCGGACCTCGATAGCATAAAATCACATCCCAAACCAAATTTCAAACATAAAGAAATTTTGATTTCCATTACGGGCGCCGAAATGCTCCCGGGTCATCAAAAACTCAAGCCGAACATATGCCTAAGTCCAAAATCATCATACGGAGCTACTGGAGCTGTCAGAACTCGATTTCGAGGTCGTTTGCTCAAAATGCTGACCGAAGTCAAACTTGGCCAAATAGGCCAACCTTAAAGAACCAGGTGTCCCTAAATCACTCAAACCATTCCCGAATCCCAAACCACTTGTCCCCGCAAGTCATAAAGCACGAATAGCCGCTATGAAAGGTTTCATTTAAGGGAACAGGATCCTAATACGCAAAACCACCTGTCGGGTCATTACATTCTCCCCCTCTTAAACAAACGTTCGTCCTCGAACGGGTCTAGAATAGTACCCGGAGTGCTGAATAGCTGTGGATATTTGCTCCGCATGTCCTCCTCGGACTCCCAAGTTGCCTCCTCAACTGGTTGGCCCCTCCACCGAACCTTAACCGCAGAAACTATCTTAGACCTCAACTGGCGGTCCTGTCTATCAATAATAGCTACTGGCTCCTCCTCGTAGCCCAACTTCTCATCTAACTGAATCGTATTGTAATAAACTACGTGAGAGAAGTCGGCGTGATACCTCTGAAGCATGGATACGTGGAAAACCGGATGAACTCCTGATAAGGCTGGAGGTAAAGCAAGCTCATAAGCGACCTCTCCGACTCGCCTCAACACCTCGAATGGACCTATAAACCTTGGGCTCAGCTTGCCCTTCCTCTCAAATCTCATGATACCCTTCATGGGCGAAACCTTCATCATAACCTTATCTCCCTCCATAAATGCTACATCACGCGCCCGCTAATCTGCGTAACTCTTCTGTCTTGACTGAGCTGTGTGGAGTCTCTCCTGAATAATCTTCACCCTATCCAAAGCATCTCTCACCAGATCTGTGCCATATAACTTGGCCTCGCCATGCTCAAACCACCCGATAGGAGAACGACATCGCCGACCATATAAAGCCTCGAATGGAGCCATCTAGATGCTGGACTGATAACTGTTATTGTATGCAAACTCTGCCAAAGGCAAGAATTGGTCCCACTGACCGCCAAATTCAATCACACAAGCCCTGAGCATATCCTCCAAAATCTAAATTGTATGCTCTAACTGGCCATCAGTCTGAGGGTGAAATGCTGAACTGAGGTCTATCTGAGTGCCCATCTCACTGTGCAAAGCTCTGCAGAAATGCGAAGTAAACTGAGGACCTCGATCTGATATAATATACACCGGCACACCGTGCAACCGGTCTATCTCTCGAATGTAAATCTGAGCCAGCCTCTCTGTAGTATAGGTAGTAGCCACGGGAATAAAATGCGCCGATTTGGTCAATCTATCCACAATGACCCAAACCGCGTCACCCTTCCGCAAAGTCTGAGGCAACCCAACCACGAAGTCCATGGTGATGCGCTCCCATTTCCACTCAGGAATGGGCGTCTGCTGAAACAAGCCTCATGGCCTTTGGTGCTCGTACTTGACCTGCTGACAATTGAGACACCTAGCCACATACTGCACTATATCTTTCTTCATCCGCCTCCACCAGTAATGCTGCTTCAAATCACGATACATCTTCGTCGCTCCTGGATGAATAGAATACCGAGAACTGCGCGCCTCTGCTAGAATCCTCTCCCTCTGGCCATCCATATCAGGAACACACAATCGGCCTTGGAGTCTCAGAACACCATACTCGCCCAAGGTAACCTCCTTGGCCCTACCCTGGACCATCGTATCCCGAAGCTCTGCAAGACATGCATTGTCAAACTGTCGAGCCTTATTCTCCCCGAACAATGAAGACTGAGCAACTACATGAGCCAAAACTCGACGAGGCTCCGAAAGGTCCAATCTCACAAGGCGATTGGCCAAGGACTGAATGTCCAAGGCTAAAGGTCTCTCCCCAACTGCAATGTAGGCCAAGCTACCCATACTCACTTCCTTCCTGCTCAAAGCATCTGCTACTACATTCGCCTTGCCCGGGTGATACAGAATAGTGAGATCATAGTCTTTTAACAAATCAAGCCATCTCCGCTGCCTCAAATTAAGGTCCCTCTTCTTAAACAAATGCTGCAAACTGCGGTGGTCAGTGTAGACCTCACATGACACACCATACAAATAGTGCTGCCAAATCTTCAAAGCATGAACAATCGCCACCAACTCTAAGTCATGCACAGGATAATTCTTTTCATGAGCCTTCAGCTGGCGCAAAGCATAAGCAATAACCCTGCCACCCTGCATCAACACACATCCCAACCCGACGCGTGAAGCGTCGCAATATACAGTATACATCACAGACTCAGAAGGCAATGATAGAACTGGTGCTGAGGTCAGTGCTGACTTGAGCTTCTGAAAGCTCTCCTCACACTCATCGGACCATCTAAACGGGGCATTCTTATGAGTCAATCTAGTCAATGGAGCTGTAATAGAAGAGAATCCCTCCACAAATCGTCGATAATAGCCTGCTAGACTTAGAAAAATCCTGATCTTTGAAGCTGAAGTAGGATGCAGCCAACTCTGAACTGCCTCAATCTTCTGCGGATCAACCTTGATACCCTCTTTGGATACCACATGCCCTATAAATTCCACCGACTCCAACCAAAGCTCGCACTTGGAGAACTTAGCATATAGCTTATGCTCTCGCAAGGCCTGAAGCACAACTCTCAAATGCTTCTCGTGCTCACCAAGGCTCCGTGAGTAGATCAATATATCATCAATGAAAAAATTAATGAAGGAGTCGATAAACGGCCTGAACACCCTATTCATCAAGTCCATAAATGCTGCTGGGGTATTAGTCAAGCCGAAGGACATCACTAGAAACTCATAATGGCTATATCTGGTGCGAAATGCAGTCTTCGAAACATCAGAAGCCCGAATCTTCAACTGGTGATAACCCACTCTCAGATCAATCTTAGAAAACACCCGAGCACCCTGCAACTGGTAAAACAAATCATCAATGCACGGCAAAGGATACTTGTTCTTGATGGTCACCTTATTCAAATGACAATAGTCAATGCACATCCGCATAGACCCATCCTTCTTCTTCACAAATAAGACCGGAGAACCCCACGGTGACACACTCGGCCTGATGAACCCCTTGGCCAACAACTCCTCAAGCTGCTCCTTCAACTCTTTTAGCTCCTTAGGAGCCATACAATAAGGGGGAATGGAAATAGGCTGAGTATCTAGAGCCAAATAAATACAGAAGTCTATATCTCGATCTGGAGGCATGCCTGGAAGATTTGAAGGGAACACATCTGGAAACTCTCGAACAACATGCACTGAATCAATGGTAGGAGACTTGGCGGTGGTGTCACGCACAAAATCAAGGTAAGCTAAGCAACCCTTCTCCACCATGTGCCGAGCCTTCATATAGGAAATAAACCGAGTGAATGCACTAACTGAAGAACCCCTCCACTCTAACCTCGGCGACTCAGGCATGACTAATGTAACTGTCTTGGCATGGCAATCCGACACAGCATGATAAGGAGATAGCCAATCCATGCCCAAAATAACCTCGAAATCAACCATATCGAGTAATAATAGGTCGGCTCTGGTCTCAAGCCCACAGAAGGTAATCACACAAGATCGGTAGACCTGGTCTACTACCACAGAATCGCCCACAGGAGTGGACACATACAAAGGAGAACCCAAGGACTCACGAGGAACATCCAGAAAATGAGCAAATAATGCGGAAACATATGAGTATGTAGACCCTGGATCAAATAACATTATAGCCTCCCTACTATAGACTGAAATAATACCAGTAATCACGGCGTCTGAGGCCACTGCGTCTCATCTTGCTGGAATAACATAGAATCTGGTTGTAGAACCTAAAGACTGAGCTCCCCCAGAATGAGGTGGAGCTGACTGATCCCCTCCTGACTGGCCTCCCCCTCTAGGACGGCCCCTGCCAACCTGACCCCCACCCCTAGGTGGTCGAACTGCTGGTGCTGAAATCATAGGCTGGTGACTCTACTGCACGACCTTGCCCCGATAGTGGGAGAAATCCATCCTCACGTGGCCTAAGTCTCCATACTCGTAGCATCTCAAATGTGACATATCTTGTTGTCCTATGGAGTAAGAGTCCCAAATGGCCGGAGTGCGATAAGAATCATTTGACACATCACTGAAATAGGAACCGGAGGATCTCTGACGGCTGGAGTAACCACTAGATAAACTGTGGATGGTTGGAGGACGGTAGGAGCGCTCTGGCATGGCGCTGAACAGAGGCCTCGCTGGAACACCCCTGGGAGGTAGTGGAGGTGCTGTATATGAAGGCTTACTGAACTGACCGCCTACGAACTGATCCCTTCCCCTAGCTGGAGCACCCCTGAAGTCACCTGAGAATCTAGCCCTCTTGTCCTGCTGACCCTGCAGACCGTTCTCCCTGATCCTCAGTCAGTAACCCTCAATCCGTCGAGCTATCTCGACTACAAGCTAGTACGGGGAACCCATCTCTACCTCTCTGTCCATAGAGGTCCTGATACCTGGATGTAAGCATGCCACGAACCGTCGCACACTCTCGGCATCAGTGGGCAATATCATGAGAGCATGGCAGGATAACTCTGAAAACCTCGCCTCATAATCCGTCACGGACATCTGCCTCTGCTCTAACTCAAACTGACCCCGAAGCTCCTCCCTCTCAGTCGACGGAATGTATCTATCTAGAAATAGCTAAGTAAACTGACTCCACGTGGCAGGAGAAGAATCCGCTGGCCTACTAAGAACATATGACTGCCACTAGCGGCGAGCTCGACCCTCAAGCTGAAATGTAGTGAAGTCTACCCCAAGCGACTCCAATATCCTCATGTTGTGCAGTCTGTCCCTGCACCTGTCAATGATATCCTGGGCATCCTCGCCCCGCTCACCCCCGAACACTGGAGGGCGAAGCCGGGTCCATCTATCTAGCATCTTCTGCTGGTCCCCCTCTGCAACTGGACTGGGATCTGGCTGTGCTACTATAGGCTGAACTCCACCCACGGGCGGTGTACCCGGAGTCTGATGTGTTGCTTCCTGTTCGGTGGCCTAAGCGGTAGGGGTCTGAACTCCCCCTCCCGCCTAGGAAGTGGAAGGATCTACTGGAAGTACGTCTGCCTGGGACATGGTGTCCATGAATCTCAACATGCGGCCCATGACCTTCTGGAAGCCTGGCGCCGTCATAAAGTCCGCTGGAGCAGGAGAAATGGGAGATAACTCATACCGCTCCTAGATAATTGGATCCAAAAGTGGTACAACTGGTACAACTCTGGGACACCCTCGTCCCCTGCCTCGAGCAGGTGCCCTACCCCTACCACGGCCTCGAGCGGCGGGGGTAGCAGCCTCTCCCGGATCAGGAACATGAGAAGCACGCATCGTCACCATCTGTGAGAGAGTAGAAGATCAAATTTGAGCGCATCATCGGTTGCACGATAGGATATCAAACAAAGAGGAGTTTCTTAACACCCTATAGCCTCCTGAAGATAAGTACAGACGTCTCCGTACCGATCTGCAAGACTCTACTGGGTCTGCCCGTGACTCGTGAGACTACGTGAACCTAAAGCTCTGATACCACGTTGTCACGACCCAAATCCTAATTTAGGTCGCGATGGCGCCCAACAACGGGGTTAGGACAGCCAACATGAATGACACTATGAGTTACCTTCCCCAGTTGCCTAACATTCCAAGATTTACCAAATTTTTAATCAGATAGGAATATGATAATAGCCTGCGATATGAAGTAAAACCATAAATACGTGAACCAAACGATAAGCATGTCTGTATAATATATACAACCCAAAAACCCAAAATATACGTTACGTGTGTGCCAGGAACTAGTGTCACGGGCAACTATCGGAATATACAAGATACATATAGATACAAATCCACAGTCTGGATGAAATAGACGGGGAAAATAACAAAAGGAACTTCAGGGTGCTGCTAGGAGGTCGCCAGGAAGAGCAGCTCACCGTGAAGTCTAATCACACAAATCAGTATCTAGCATCGGCCTGATAATTAGATGTACCAGCCTACGGACCTGTACAATCAAGTACAGAAGAAGAAGAAGTGCATCATGAGTACATAAATAAATATGTACCCAGTGAGTATCCCGTCAAAACTCGAAGGAGTAGTGATGAGAGGTCGACTAGATACTTACTAAGGTCCAGCAATGTAATAAAAAAAGAGATATGGCTAAAGCAGTAGGCATGTGAAGCAGAAATCAACAAGTACATAAGCAAATAGTGTAATCCAAGTAACAACTGGAAATGGACTGCAAGTGCCAAATCCTCTGTTTACACAATACCTGTCAATCCCACTATAAATGACTCAGACTCAAGTGATAATACAATACCAGAACAAGACAACCGGCCAGAGTCCTAAGGGTAGTCGTAAGGACTGAGGTCATAAGCTAACCCACGATCATGAATCATACATGTGACTCGCATGCTGACTCAATAATAATAAGGTGACACACGATCGCGCATCATACCTGCGACTCGTGTGCTGACTCGATAATGATAAGTTGACCCACGATCGCGCATCCAGTCTGCGACTCGTGTGCTGACTCGATAATGATAAGCTGACCCACGATCGCGCATCATGCCTACCACTCGTGTGCTGACTCGATAATAATAATAATATATAAGCTGACCCATGATCACGCCTCTAGTCTGCGACTCGTGTGCTAACTCGATAACAAGATCATATACATATATAGGTATATATGTGTACCGACTCAACAGTGAACTCAATAGGACCGTGCCAATACCACTGTAGCCAACTCGGATTGAAATCATAGTATTTCACCTTTCCATGTCATCTCAACCACAATCACAACTTACCATACATACAAGGTACAAATAAGGCACATAGAGGCATGCTCGTGAGTCCTAAAGATACCCGACATAGCAATATAGTCACCACGTACGGACTCTCGTCACTTGGTACGTACGCGGCCCCCACAACATGTATACATAACAAATAAGGAACCTATGGGGACATTTCCCCCTTACAGGGTTGGAAAGGAGACTCACCTCACGACGAAATCAACCCTCAGATCAAGAATGCGCCCGAATCTCTGAAATCTACCCTCGACCGCTCGCAACTATCCAAATATAGCGTAATTGAATCAATTTAAGTTCGAAGAAGAAGAATTAACCAATAAACCCAAAATTAGGCATTCTTGAAGGATTTTTGAATTTCGACCCCGGGCCCACACGTTCGGATTTCGCGAATTCTCGAAGGAATCACTTACCCGAAGCCTAAGGATCATAATTATGTGATTTATAAATGAATTCATGGCTTAGAACGGATAATTCACTAATTCTCCCATAAGCCCTATTTTACTACCAAATTTTAGGAATTGATGATTTAGAAGAGAGAATTAGCTAGGAATTGATGTTAAAACTTAGTAAAACCATGGAATTTACTTACCTCAATAACAATGGTGGAAGGTTCCTTGAAGAGCTCTCTAAATACTTGAGGAGGAAAATGAAAATGGAGGAAATAAGCTAAGTCCCGTATTTAATAAAACTGCCCAGTTATTCCTTCACTGCGATCGCGACAAGGGTCCTACGATTGCGAAGGCAAACTGGAAAGACCTCTGCGATCGCGGCAGAGGACCTTCGAACGAGAAGAGAAACTGTGCCCGGCCCTGCCTGAACACTATGCCATCGCGAGGATGGGGCTGCAATCGCGAAGGCATGGAGTCCAGCCTTCCGTGATCGCGAAGACTGGGATGCGATCGCGAAGGACAAGGGCCCAACCTTCCGCGATCGCGAAGAACAATTAGCAGCCCAACCAAATTCCTTCTCCGCGATCGCGACCCACCTTCTGCTATCGCGAAGAAGGAAACCAGACAGCAAAACTCTATTTTTTCCAACTTAGCTCCCGGGGATCCAAAACTCACCCGAGCCCCTCGGGACCCCGTCCAAAAGCACCAGCAAGTCTGTATTCATGATACGGACTCGCTCGAACTTTCGGAACGTGAAAAACAACAACGAAACTCAGAATTCAACCCCAAAACCAAATTGAATCAAACTTAAGAACTTAAGATTCTAGAATTCACTTCAATGCACCGAATAAGCCTATACTACTCGGAATGACCTCAAATTTTGCAGACAAGTCATAAATGACCATACGGAACTATTCCTGGTCCCGAAATTGCGTTCGGACATACGCCTGAGTCTCATATTTTTCTCATAATTCGATTCCAGGCATACGCCTGAGTCCCATATTTTCCTATGGACCCTCCAGGACCGTCAAATCACGGGTCCGGGTCCGGGTCCGTTTACCAAAAATGTTGACCAAAGTCAAATCTATTCCATTGATCATTATAAAATTCCATTTTCATCAAGTTTTCACATAAAAGCTTCCTGGGAACACGTTCGGGCTGCGCACGCATATCGAGGTGAGATTAACGAAGGCTTTCGGGACCTCGGAACACAGATTTAGCTAAATTAACATAGAATGACCTTTTGGGTCATCACAATCTCCACCTCTAAAACAAACATTCGTCATCGAACGAACATAGAAAGGTACCTAAGTTCGAGGAAAAATAGGGATAACAGCTCCGCATATCGGACTCGGACTCCCAAGTAGCTGCCTCGACAGGCTGACCTCTCCACTGAACACGAACCGAAGGATAACTCTTCGATCTCAACTGACGAACCTGCCTAGCTAATATGGCTAGCGGCTCCTCCTCATAAGTCAGATCCTTGTCCAACTGGACACCACTGAAGTCAAGAACATGAGATGGATCCACAATATACCTCCGAAGCATAGATACATGAAACACTGGATGCACAGCTGATAAGTGCGGTGGCAAGGCAAGTCTGTAGGACACCTCTCCTACCTTGTCCAAAATCTCAAATAGACCAATGTACCTAGGTCTCAACTTTCCCTTCTTTCCGATCCTCATCACGCCCTTCATAGGCGACACCCGAAGAAACACCTGATCTCCTATCATGAAAGCCAAATCTCGAACCCTGCGATCCGCATAACTATTTTGCATGGACTGAGCTGTATGAAGTCTATCCTGAATACTCTTCACCTTGTCCAAGGAATCCTGGACTAACTCAGAACCCAACAATCGAGCCTCTCCCGGCTCAAACCATCCAACAGGAGACCGACACCGTCTACCATACAATGCCTCATACGGAGTCATCTGAATGCTCGACTGATAGTTGTTGTTGTAGGAAAACTCAGCTAAAGGCAAGAACTGGTCCCATGAACCACCAAAATCAATGACACAGGCCCGCAACATATCCTCTAAAATCTGAATAGTACGCTCGGACTGTCCGTCCATCTGAGGATGAAATGCTGTTCTCAAATCAATCTGTGTGCCCAACTCTCACTGAAATACTCTCCAGAAATGGGAGGTAAACTGAGTACCTCGATTTGATATAATGGATATGGGCACACCATGCAATCTAACAATCTCTCTCATGTAAATCTTTGCCAACTTCTCTGCTGAATACGACACTGATACCGGAATGAAATGCGCTGACTTGGTTAGCCTATCCACAACAACCGAAACTTCATCAAACATCCTCTGAGTCCGTGGGAGCCCAATTACAATGTCCATGGTGATACGCTCCCACTTCCAGTCAGGAACTTGAATCTGCTGCATCAAACCACCGGGTCTGTGGTGTTGTGGCACCCGGATGAATGGAATACCGGGAACTATGGGCCTCCTGAAGTATCAACTCACAAATGCCATCAATATCGGGCACAAAAATACGGCCCTACATCCTCAGAACTCCCTCATCATCCACTGTGACCTGCTTGGTACCTCCGTGCCGAACCGTATCTCTAAGGGTACATAGATAACGATCATCACACTGCCTGGCCCGAATACGATCATATAATGAAGAACATGCCACGGTATGGGCCAACACACTGCCAGTCTTAGAAACCTCCAATCTCACAAATTGGTCGGCTAAAGCCTGAACATCCAATGCAAGAGGTCACTCCCCCGGCTGATAAATAAGCTATACTACCCTTACTGACTAACTTCCAGCTCAAAGCATCGGCCACCACATTGGCCTTCCCTGGATGAAAAAGAATGGTAATATCCTAATCCTTCAGCAACTCTAACCATCTCCTTTGCCTCATGTTCAACTCCTTCTGTCTGAACAGATACTGCAAGCTCTTATGGTCTATGAACACCTCACATTGCACTCCGTACAGATAGTGCCTCCAAATCTTCAAAGCGTGAAAAATAGCTGCTTGCTCCAAATCATGATCTGGATAGTTCTTCTCATGAATCTTCAACTGACGAGAAGCATAGGATATAACCTTGTCATCCTGCATCAACACTGCACCAAGCCGAACCCGTGAAGCATCACAATACACGGTATACGGTCCTGAACCTGAGGGAAATACTAACACTGGTGCCGTGGTCAAGGCTGTCATGAGCTTCTGAAAGCTCGCCTCACACTCATCAGACCACCTGAACTGAGCACTCTTATGGGTCAACCTGGTCAACGGGGCTACGATAGATGAAAATCCCTCCACAAACCGGCGATAATACCCTGCTAAGCCCAAGAAGCTCCGAATCTCTGTAGCTGTAGTGGGCCTAGGCCAATCTCTAACTGCTTAAATCTTCCTAGGATCTACCTGAATAACCTCTAATGAAACCACATGGCCTAGAAATGCAACTGAACTCAACCAAAACTCACACTTGGAGAATTTGGCATACAACTGACTATCCCTCAGAGTCTGGAGGACGACTCTAAGGTGCTGCTCATGCTCCTCTCGGCTGCGAGAGTATATCAATATATCATCAATGAAAACAATAACGAACGAGTCCAAATAAGGCCTGAACACTCGGTTCATTAACTCCATGAATGCAGCGGGGGCATTAGTCAACCCAAAAGACATCACCAAAAACTCATAGTGCCCATAACGAGTGCGAAAAGCTATCTTAGGGACATCAGAATCCCTAATCCTCATGTGATGATAACCAGATCTCAAGTCTATCTTGGAGAACACTGTATCACCCTGAAGCTGGTCAAAGAGATCATCAATCCTCGGTAAAGGATACTTGTTCTTAATAGTAACCTTATTCAACTGCTGGTAGTCAATACACATCCTCATTGCGCCATCTTTCTTCTTCACGAACAACACTGGAGCACCCCAAGGAGACACACTAGGCCTAATGAAGCCTTTGCCCAACAATCCTGTAACCGCTCCTTCAATTCCTTCACAATACTGATATCGAGATACGATGCTTGATGACCTCATAATTACCCAAAATAACGTTCCTCATCTAACGCCACCTGGGGTGGGCACCTACCTTGTAGGTTAAGGCTACATAATCATAGCACGAATTTGGCAAATTACGCACAGATAGTTAATTAGTTTATCTATATATTTATTAATTAATGTTATTTTTATTACTCTTATTTTGTACATAATTAATAAGTTAAATAAGCATGAATCCCTACCAGTACTAAAGTAAGAACAAAACAAAATTTAATTGACAAGGGAGAATTTAAACACAAGAAGTTCCATCACAAGGATCTCATCTTTACATGTCTTCCACCGCGGCACGAGGCCCGGTCTAAATATACCAAATCATATTAACACGCGAGGATCTCGTCCTAAATTCTGAATCACAAGTAATATGCATATCGTGCCAATCGAAACATTCCATTCCCTTCATTTAAATATTTTCCGTTAAGCAAAATTTCAACACGTAATGGTAAACACAGTTATCCCCATAGAATTTCTCAATACAAGTATTCACATAAGTAGAGTTTTAGAGTTATGAAGCTCACCCGAGAGTGGAGCATATTAGAAGAATTTTATTGGATACGCATAATCGAATTAAGTTCAGAAAATCATCTTCTTATAATAATTAGAGATTGTTCTTGTAATGAAACCATTTAATGTGTCGACCCCATCCATACCATAGAAAATATATCAATAGACTAGGTCTCCACCTCTAGGAATCTAACCTCCACTTCCGACATTCCGACTCCTTTTCCCCAGGTGGTCATGTAGTTGAGTTGTAGCTGAAATGGGGCACGTAGCCTGAGTGCTCTGATGAAATATGACTCTCCCAAGTCTAGGGCAATTTCTATCACTAGCCGACATAAAGTATCAACATGCCCTAAGTCGTCCGAAATTTTCTTACAATCATTTTTGAGTCCTTTAATGAGTATGCGGACTCGCCCTCCGGCTATACGAACCGACGTAGGAGTATGTCGGGTTAACTTATCGAACCTGATGGCATATTCTGATACTGTCGTATGACTTGACGCCATCGTGACTTCCACGCTGAGTAGACTTTTGTAGACTTAAAGTTGTTTGAATGACTCCTTTGGTACTGAAGTATAGGGTTATTAAGGAGGTAGACGTACCAAAATTCCTAGCTTTATCTCTTGTAAATCCCCGGCCTTATGCATTCTAAACCACAACCGATATGACACGCGGCCTCGCAATCTATTCCTTGACAGTGGACTTCCCCCACGTGGCACGAAGTCATAAGTCACAACACCTGATAATCCACGTTGTTAAACTTCACAGCTCATATAAATCAACCTCGTTTCTTTACACTTATTCCCAGGGTGTGCAATACTTCATGGAAGCGGTCAAGAAAAATCATGTGGGTCTTCAAAAGATATATCACTGAAATGGAGTGGCACTTATTTGGTAACTTGTCCAACCTCAATAAACGGACTAGTGCATCCTGCAACGATGGAGTAGCTATAAATCCTTTCGGAATCTGAACTAGTCCAACATGTACTGACTGAGCTAGAACCTCCGCATCCAGATCCATTTGAGACTGTTCAATAGGTGCTGGTGTTCGAGCTTTAAATTGTGCTCTGCTTCTGTCTGTTCCCTTGATCGTAGCCATCATTGGGACTTCATCTCTTGTCCGGTCGCAGACGCTTTGCATGTTGTCGAGATTAGTGAGAGGACAAGAGTAGGAAAGTTCAATCATCGATGGTAGAATAAATTTGCACGATGGAGGTGAAGAAATGTGGAGTTATTCCTAACTTTGTAGCCTCTGGGGGATAAGTAAGAACGTCTCTGTACCGATCCCTCAGACTCTACCATGTTTGTCCGTGAGTTGTGAGACCTAAGCAACCTAGAGCTCTGATACCAACTTGTCACGACCCTAAATCCCACCTTCGGACCATGACTGCGTCTAACGTTGCACTCGCTAGACAAGCCAACATCCACAATTACATTAATATATTAACACTGAAATAACAGAAATAACTAGAACATTTTATATTCCTTTTTAAGTGCGGAAGCAGATTAATTCTGAATTACATACAAATACCCAAAACACGATTCGTTTACAATATCGCAGAATCTGGAGTCACTAACTCACGAACTGTCTATGAGATTACTAAATACAAGGTCCGAAGAAATAATACATAACTGTCTCAGAACTAAGAATAACAAGACAAAATGGAAAGATAAGGATGGAGGAGACGCCAAGGCCCACGAACGTCGGGGTCGCTTCACTGAGCCCTTGGGAGAGTACAACAAGATGTGGGTGCGAGAGTTCTATGCTTATTATGCTGCCTCCAGGAATGCCCATCACAAGAGAAATAAATTTTTTGCAGAGAAAGTCATTGTCCGGGGGGTGGAGGTCTCGTGTAGTCAGGAAGCCATCCATGACCAATACTTCTCAGTAGACAGCCCAAGCCAAGACGAATATCAGACAAAGCTCGCTAACCGCGATGGAGAAAGAGCTTGGGTTGCGTCGGTAATTGCAAGGGGGACCCCGGATTGGATCAACCCTTCCCACAAAATACTCAAAGAAGATCTAACTCGGGAAGGCCGATTTTGGCTTGCTTTTGTGTCAAATCGACTTATCCCTTCCAGAAATGAAACTGCCATTAGCATTGAGAAAGCCATCCTCATTGCTTGTATTATGTCCGGCATTAGTGTTGATGTAGCGGACATTGTTTTTCAACAAATGGGGATCAGGGCGTGGCAAAAGAAAAACTCCTACCCATTTCCACACCTGATCACCTCTCTATGCCGGAAAGCCAAGGTCCCTGTCATGCCTTCTTGTGATAAGTCGGCCAAGACCGACAGAGACATCGACATCACCCGAATTGGTGATGCCGGACCCAGGCCAGCAGCAGCTCACCCAATCAGTCCAGTGCCCACTACAGAGGGGGATCCCTCAGAGCCTCAGACATTCGATCCACCTCCACCCGCACCTTCTGCTACTCTATCCCAAGTATCTGCCGAAGTTGGTGCTTCCTCCACCATTCCACGGCCTATTCTCTCTCAGCTGGGTCGTCTAGCTCAGCACGCCAATGCCAAAATCGACAAGCTTCTGAGCGAGCTCCCATCCCTTATTCGGCAAGCCCTCACCCCTATTCAGTCGTTAGTGACTATGCTGGAGGGTCACCTCCATGAGCTGGAGGCGCATGTTGAGAAAGTTTAGAGGGGTGAAATTCGGCACCTACCAGAGGTGCGAGCTGATGTGTCCACTCTGCAGTCTGAGCTCAAAAGGCTGCAGAGCATGGAGTTTGATTTTTCCTCCCTCCTACCCAAGGAAGGTGACTAGGGGGGGGAAATTTCTGAGCCGGGGCTAGGTTTTGATTTCTCCACATTGATGACAGCCCCGGCAGCCACTACTGTTCCTCCTCCCTCCACAGATGCTATTTCTGCCGATGCTTCTGAGTCAGAGGAGGAGTCATCTGAGCAATCTTCCTGGTCCGATGAGGAAGAGCAGGAGCAGGACCCTCAGGGGAAGGGCAAGGGAGTCGCTGAGAGTTCGGTGGCCAGAGCCGCCAAGCCATCAGAGGAGGCACTTCTGCAGCTTTCCATCCAGCGGTCTTTGGAGGATACCGGCACACCGGCAGCAACACAGTCATCAGCAGCAAAGTCATCGGTAGCTGAGGGCCGCAGTTAACACACAGCCATCCCTCTGGATACTGACCCCACCGCTCCTCCCCCTACGACAGTCGCTGACATCACTCCTGTTGAGCATTCCTCTGCTCCTGTCCCTGTGGCGGTTGAGGATCCCTCCCCCACACAGCATGCCACAGCCTCC
>MDKH01167923.1:0-20477 GCA_005239495.1 Nicotiana undulata
TCGCCTACTCCCCAATCAATAGGGTGACTTTCTTCCATGTGCCTACGAAGTTGACCCGTTCCCTCATTTTTACAAGGCTCATGTTTATAAACTTCCTTACATATTTTACATTTTACATAATTTTTCTCATTTTCTAGTCTATCAAAAAAATTCCAACACTTACTTCTTAATCTTCGATTCTTCTTAATAGGCGGCAAAGGAGGCTTACTTGCACTTCCACCCCTAATATTTTGTGTTTGACTAGCATTACCGGGTGTAGCTGGTGGTGTTTCAAGATTATCGGGTAATTGAATATCATCTAAAATATCATTTAAATCATCATCTATACCATAATTTTCTTGAATTAGCTCATAATCTACATTTACATTTTCGGGTGAACTTTCAGAAACATGTGTAAAATTACTAGAAGAACCACCTCTTGATCTTTTAGAAATTTTCTTACTATTACCTCTACTACTAGTGCAAGCTTTTTTTGCCGCTCTAAGTAAATCCATTATGTAATTTAAAATAAAAAATTTAAATAATAATTCTAAATAATAAAGAGAAAGGGATGGAACGAGTGTACCGGGATTTCGAACACCGCACTAATTTTGATATAGAAAGTAGAAACTCAAACTTCAATTGATAACTTGATACTTGATTCTTGATAATTGATGCCACACTTCACTTGAATAATTGAATTAGAAATATATAATATTTGATAATAATACTTTTGTAATGACTTAAACTAAATATTTGATGAAACTTGAAACTTGAAAACTTGAAATAATGAGTAATTGAGAATATTATCAAGAGAGAATTGAGAGAGAATTAGAGAGAAAATGAATTGAATTGTGAGGAATAATGAAGAAGAAAGGGGGTATTTATAGATTTTTAAAAGGCTACAATTGTAATTTAGAAATTATAAGGGGTGGGGGGGCTAAAATATTAATAAAATTAAAATTTTAGGCTATTTTGGAAAGAAATGGCCGTTTGCCAACGGTCCTTTTTGGTATTTGACCGTTGGCAACGGTCAGATTTTATTTTATTTTTTTTAAAAAAAAATTACTCAATAAACGGGCTGAACCGGTTGCAGCCCGTTAAGAACCCGTTAAGGGCTTAACGGGTTGTAGCGGGTTCAGTTACTCGTTAAAAAAAATTGAACGTTAAAAACCCGCCCCCCGCCCAACCCGTCCCAACCCGCCCACCTACCAATTTTAACGGGCTGGACCAGGTTGAACCGGGCTGTTAGCGGGCTGGCCCGGCCCAATTAACACCTCTAACTCTAGTTCAAGGAATCCATTTGCCGTGAATCAATTCATGGCATTTCGAAAATCTCCAGTGGTTTTTATCACTCTCTAAACCCTTTTGATGAAATCAATCCAAAACTTTATTGACCATTATGTAATCACTGCTTTATTGGTTTATTAGTGTTCCATGTTTTAATGTCTTAAACTTTAAAAAAAATAAAGTGGTGAGATCTGAGAATAAAGTTCACAAATTGACGAGACAAACTCGCCCCAAAACTCGATGTAACATCAAGAACACCATATTATAACAAGATGAAGGAAAACTGATAGGTTGCAAATTTAACATACAAATAGGCACTAAAAGAGACGAGTAACACCATTAATAAGATGGAAGTTAAAGAAGAACCTCAAATTGCAATTCCCAAACGTCAATACCTTCAGAATACAAGAATTGGCATACGAGTCAACAATCAAAACCCCGGACTGAACCTCTTCACCGGCAAATTTCGACCACAACCTCGACTCGAACAGACATCTCAATTTCGAACTCCAAACAAACGGACTTCAACGATTAGAAGTGTCGCCGCCGCGGAAAACGCCGGAAGTGAAATCTTGGGTGAATTTGGTAAAAGGTTTTAGCTCGTCCACAACCGAAACTGCTACTTCCGTTTTTAAAGCTCTGTTTCTTTCTTTTGTTGTCACTCTCTTATTCTTTTTTTTTTTGTAAGTTGTGGCTGATTCAAGCCTTGTATTGTGTGTGTGTCTGTTGGGTGTTGGAGAAAAGGGTGGGCTGCTGATAATTAAGGAAAATGGAGTCGTTCTTGTGGTTGAAAAAATGGAGTTGCAGGCATGTTTTTGGAGTTGGGGATTTTCGGCCAATTTTGGTGGTATTCTTTTATGTTCCCCTGTGTTAGCGTGTAAGGCTGTAGTCTTTAAGAATAAGGAGTATAGGTTTTAGGGTTAGGTTAGTGGGTATTGGGCTAAGGAGAATGAGCTTTTAAAATTGGGCCAAAGACAAAAAAATGGAGTTTACAACCCAAAAACTCATTCTTCCTTTTAAAAATGATACACAATTTATAATTCTAAAAATATTAATTAAAAGTTAATTAATTAAATATTAAAATAAACTCATTTTTTGTATTTTTTTAACTTTGTACTTAAAATAAAGTAAAAGAGTTAAAACTAGCTAAAATGACGACATTAGGCCTAAACTAAATATTAAATGCTAAAATGTATAAAATCTATGGGAGGGTCAAAAATTACACGTCTACAATTGACATGCTGAGATCCTGTTGTACTCGTCAGGTCCTATACCGCACACCAGAATTTTCTTTGGACGAAAGTTCTTTTCCACTGCTTTTCTGTCAGCATCGTTGAAATCCTTCCTGGTCTTTGGCACTAACAAACCTGCTTATCCTACCTTATGCATAGGAACATGAGGACCATCAAGGATGATGTTCCATAACTATGAATCTTCAGCCATTATGAAGTCGTGCATATGGGTTTTCCACCACCCATAGTATTGACCATCGAATCTAGGAGGTCGATATGTTGATTGTCCTTCTTCAAAGTTTGGTGGAGCAGCCATTAGAGATCCTTTCTAGGTGTTAACCATTTATAAAGAACCTGCTCTGATACCAATTGATAGCTTCTGTGTGTCCACCAAACTGTAGAGAGACCTGGTCCTCTACTAGTTCCTTCAGAGAAGTATACTAAGGAAGCAAGTAAAAATGACAAGGGATTTTTACGTGGAAAAATCCCACTCAAGGGGATAAAAACCATGACCTACACTTATAGGATTTCAACTTTACTAACTTGTAATCTAAACTATTACAAGCCACTTTGTAATGACCTTCTTACAAAGACTTTAACACACTAGCTTGTAATGCCTATTACAAGCCACTTTGTAATGACCTTCTTACAAAGACTTTAACACACTAGCTTGTAATGCCTATTACAAGCCACTTTGTCACTCTCTAGTTATAAAGACTTTTCACTTGTGACTGTACTTAGTCACGACAGAAACACAATAGGTTTAAGGTTGAGAGATTCCTAACACAGTGCTTCAACAAAAGCGAATAGGATACAATGAAAAACAAAATGCAAAATTATAACTCAACTAAGGACACTAACGACACAAGGTGAAACTGGTCCGTCTTAGTTGAGTTGTCTTCTTGCTCTTGACACACTTAAGTCTTCAATGCTAGAGCCCTCTTCAATGCTTGAGAGAATGTTTTTAGTAAATGCTCAAGTAAATATCTTGTTTGTCTCCAAAACAAGATATTATAACCCTAGGACATCCCAAGGAGGATGCCCATACCTAGATAGTACACTCTTCAACCAATGGGAAGTGACTGCTGCACTGTTACTGCACTGTAGCATGTACAGTTGCAGGTAGTCACTTTTCTGTCACAGCTTTTACAGCTGTAGAGTTGACTTGTACTTTCGTCTGTGAGACTGTTAAGGGATCAGGTCCCTCAGCTATTCCTTATGAGTTCAACAGTACACTGTCCAGAATTCCTTGAGTTAAAGCTGACTGGTTGTGATGGCCACATATCAGGTCCTTTATCTGGTTCTTTACATGAAAGTTTGTTAGATCATCAAAACAGAATACAGCCCATCAATGAGAAAACACACGGTTCTTCAATATTCTTTCCTATCAATCTTGTGATTTTCTACATGGTATCAGAGCACACTGAAGCTACGCTGCTCACACGATCAAACATGGCCTTAACAACACCTTCAACCTCAGTGTGTCTATCACCTATTTCCCTGCACCATCTAATTGCTTCTTGACCAGTTAAGTTGAAGCCATCAAACTACTTGATCTGGAGGACACAAATACTCCAGTTAATCCAAGTAATGAAGGTGACAAATCTGATTAAGGAAGGGAAGCCAGACATAATCACTTCATCCACTTCTGATGGTGCTAACAAGACTGTCGATAAAGGTGATGACAACACTGACTGGGAAGAGAAAGATGTGCTTCTGAGGAGTTGGATTTCTGCCACAATGACTGAAGAAATCATATACCTCATAGTGGGATGTTCAACTGCCAAAGTGATGTGGGAATGTCTGGAGGAAGCATACCTGCAGGCAACCAAGGATAAGGAGTTTCAGCTTAAGCAACAATTGCAGAACATCAAGCTAGGAACCAAAAAGCTTGATGAATATTTGAAGGAATTCAAAGGCATATGTGATGGTCTCTCATCCATACACAAGCTTGTTTATGAAGATGGCAAAAGTGATCAACTTTGCTAGAGGACTTGGTCAGAAGTACAAAACTTTTAGGACTGTCATGATGGGAAAGGCCTCATATCCTACACTGAATCAGTTTGTCAATGCCCTTAGAGGCTTTTACATGAGAGAAGATGAAGAAGAAGTGACCCAACAAGGCTACAGTATGGCTTTTGCTGCTCAAAGAGGAAGAGGTCGTGGAAGCTACTCTAATAGAAGAGGAAACTCACACTTCTCCTCAAGAGGAAGAGGTTTCAGACCTGCAGGACAAGGCAACAATCAGACTAATCAACCTACAAAGAACACTGCTGCAAATTTAAGACAACAACAGGGCAAGGAAAATTGCCAAATATGTGGAAGAAACAATCACACAGCCTTAAAATGCTTCTATAGGTGGGACTACTCCTACCAGCCTACAGAAGATCTGCCACATGCCTTTTCTGCTATTAACCTGCAGAATACACAGGCTGATGATGATTCTATGTATGTTGACTCTGGTGCAAGCAGCCACATAACCAATTCAACAGGTAATTTATCAAATCTTCAGCCTTATAATGGTTCTGATAAGATAATAGTTGAAGATGACTCAAAACTTGACATCACACATATTGGAAATACAACAAAATCTGGACTTAAAGTAAAAGAAATCCTTGTTGTCCCTAAGATTAAGAAGAAACTATTGTCAGTTAGTAAACTTGTTAATGACAATTCTTGTATACTTGAGTTTGATGAATCCGATTTTGTTGTAAAGGACAAGAGCTCAGGGAGACTTCTGTCCAAGGGATCTAAGAAGAATGACCTATATGCACTGGAGGACAATAACTTTTATGCATTATCTGCATCAAAGGAGTGGAAGAATACAGACAGTATTTGGCATGCTAGATTAGGTCTCCCTAGCTTAAAGTCTTTAAAAATCCTTAGTAGTAACAAATGTATTGATGTCAAGAACTGGAACAAAGCCCCTACTGTCTGTGTTAGTTGTCAGTTAGGAAAAGGATGTAAGCTTCCATTTGAATTGAGAAATAAGATTGAAAAAAAGCCTTTGCTTAAAATTCATTGTGATCTTTGGGGTCCAGCTCCTGTTGAATCATCTCAGCACATGAGATACTATGTAGTGTTTGTTGATGACCATACAAGATATACTTGGCTCTATCCACTAAGAAGGAAATCAAAATTCTAATATAGTTTTGTTAAGTTCCAAAAGATGGTTGAGAAACAATTCACTAAGACTATTAAGATTTTTCAGTGTGATGGGGGTGGTGAATTTAACAGCACTGCTTTTGTTGAACATCTAGATAACTGTGGTATTATCAGACATATATCATGCCCTCACACACCTGAGCAGAATGGAGTCTCTGAGAGAAAACACAGACATATAGTAGAAACTGGTCTGACCTTGTTGTTTCATGCAAAGTTACCACAGTTTCTTTGGGTAGAAGCCTTCTTGAAAGTTGTATTCTTAATTGACAGAATGCCTTCATCAGTGTTACACATAGTGACTCCATTTTTTAAGCTCTTTGGAGAGCATCCGGATTATATTAGTTTAAAGGTTTTTGGTTGCAGATGTTTTCCCTACTTGAAAGGTAAAACAAAATTCTCCCTTAAGACATATCCTTGTGTTTATTGGATACAGTAGCCTTCACAAAGGCTACAGATGCTATCACCCATCTACCAGAAGAGTGTTTGTCTCCAGACATGTGGTCTTTGATGAGAACACATTGCCTTATGTGCAGCCAAATGCATCACTAGACAGTTCTAGTGATTCTACACATTGCTACATTCTATGAGTTTTTCTCCCGGTTGCAAAATACCTCAAAACTAGATGTGCACTCCTCTGGTTCAGGGGAAGTGTCGAATGGACCATCATTACTTGGTGTAGGTGATGTTAATGCACCATTACCTAGTGATCAGCTCACTACTGAGGAGCCAGTTGATGTTGAGCCTGCACCTAATGTTGATCACACTGATGCTGAGCCTGCCCCTCATCATGATCACAGTGATGTTGTTGTTGTTGCTGATCACACTGATGATCCAGCTGAATCCCCTTTAGCAACAGTTCCTACAGGAACAGATGATCTCATGACTACTGAGAGTGAAGAATCAAACAGTTCAGCTCAAGACAGTGCATATCCTAACTCTAATGCTTTTTCAGTTTATGATCCACAGGGAATTCAACTTGAAGTTGACTTGTCTCATTGGTTTAATACTGAACCTAATCAGGATACACAAGTTATACCAATACAAGCTACATCAACTGATGATGCAGAACCAGCAGAGCACACATCAAATGCACAAAGCCATGACATGGTCACACGACAAAAATCAAAATGCATGCCAGTAAGGCACATGTGTTTAGTATCAGCTAAGGAGCCACAGACTATAAATGAGGCACTTAGATCACCAGAATGGTTTGCAGCAATGCAAGAGGAGATAGATGCACTGCATCAAAACAAGACTTGGATATTGGTGCCTAAGTCACCTGGTATGAATATAGTTGGCTCTAGGTGGGTGTTTAAAACCAATTTAAAGGTTGATGGATCTATTGATAGGTACAAGGAAAGACTAGTTGCCAAAGGGTATTCATAGCTTGAAGGAGTAGATTTTGATGAAACCTTCAGCCCAGTTGTTAAAGCAACCACTATAAGAGTAGTCCTTTCTGTAGTTGTGAGTCTTCACTGGTGTATTAGGCAACTAGATGTAAAGAATGCCTTCCTACATGGTTATCTACATGAGGAGGTGTACATGAGCCAGCCACCAGGTTTTAAAGATTCTAGACCTCCTGACAATGTGTGTCTTCTAAAGAAAGCATTGTATGGACTTAAGCAGGCACCTAGAGCCTGGTTTGACAGGTTTAGTTAGCATTTGCTTCATCTTGGTTTTAAGTGCAGCAAAGAAGACTCATCACTCTTTATGATGCATTGCAAAAGAGGCACAATTTTTCTCCTCCTGTATGTTGATGATATCATTGTCACTGGAAGTCACACTGCACTAATTTCAGAAATCATTGATGAACTAGGTAAGGAATTTGCTATGAAGGACCTTGGCCCTTTACACTTCTTCTTAGGGGGTGAGGTCACCTACTTTACTGGAGGCATTCATCTTAATCAGAGTAAGTATGTTGCAGAGCTACTGGCCAAAACTGGCATGACACTTGCTAAGCCAATAAGCACACATTTGGCACAGAAGCATGGTCTACAAGAAGCTGTAGATGATCCAGTTGATGCCTCACTATATAGAAGCATTGTTGGTAGTCTGCAGTATTTGACACCCACAAGGCCAGATATAGCTCTTGCAGTGAACTTAGCAAGCCAATTCATGCAAATCCCAAACAACACTCATTACCAAGTTGTAAAGAGGATACTTAGGTATGTGACGGGCACAACTAAGTATGGTCTAAGAATTCTGTCTCTGTCACCATTCGGTCTATATGGTTTCTCTGATGCAGACTGGGGAGGGTGTCCTATGACTAGGAGATCAACTACAGGCCACAATGTCAACCTAGGAGCTAACTGCATATCTTGGACATCCAAGAAGCAACACACAACGGCAAGGTGTAGTGCAGAAGCTGAGTATAGAGCACTTGCCTCGACAGCAGCTGAAATGACATGGATAACCTACATTCTCAATGACATTGGGGTTCGTTTAAAAACTGCACCAACTCTGTTCTGTGATAACTTAAGTGCACTATATATGACAGTTAATCCAGTAATGCATGCCAGAACAAAGCATGTTGAGATGGACTATCATTTTGTTAGAGAAAAGGTTGCTAGTGGTCAGCTAGTCAGAAGGTTTGTTAGATCAAAAGACTAGCTCACTGACATTCATACTAAGGCATTGAATAAGCAGATGTTTGCAGGATTTCGAAGCAAGCTAGGAGTGGTAACTACACCCCTCACTAGCTTGAGGGGAAGTGTTGAAGAACTCGATCATGATAAGAATCATGATAAGGATAAGTTAGGTTAGTTAGATTATATTGTAGAGTTAGAACTCTAACTCAATGTAGTAGTTATACTTGAAGTAGAACTCTAAACCATTAGTAGTAGTTCTACAGCATGTAACGTTTTTGTGATGAATTTGTAAAAATTTCTTGAAACAAACATAAATAAGTGATTCGTTGCTCATTATTATTTGTATCAAAGTTGTTGAGTCAAATGCCGTTCCTTATTTCCTTTAGAAGATATAAAAATATTGTGGAATATGGGTCGAAATTGATATAATTGAAGTTAAAAAACTCAGTAGGATAACTAAAAGGATTTACATGACTCACACTGCATAGAAATCTACCACATAACTGGCAACGTACACGCTATCAGCTATGAATCTAGGTTCCAGCTTGTATATTAAAATATTACAAAACTTGGTAGACATGCCTTAACTATTCTTCATTTTCTTTTTAATTCCGTGACCATAATCCTGTACTAGAAAAATTGGAAAATAGGTCGAAGGAAATAAGAAAATATATAGCAATTCCTTCTGCATGCAAGCAAGAGCGAAGCAGTGACGTCATTAAAGTAAAAAATTCTAGCAGAGTAAACTAGTCCAACTCTGAAGCATGTAATATTAAATGAGAGTAGGTGAGTCAAATCTTTTCCTTCTCATACTGCTTACTTTTCTCTTCGTTATTTGGTTGTAATTTCCTTTCGAAAACCTTTGCAAACAAAAAGGAAAAGTTAATTATAAGCATTTTGATTGTTTGACAGAGAAATACTAACTTTAGCACTTTGAAAGTAGTTGGTTTAATTTTTTATTCTCACGTTTACTCGACATTCATTTTTTTCTTGGTTAGTTTTAACTTTATTTTCAGTATTTGCCGGATAGATTTGATTTTTAAGAAATTAAATACTAATTTTAACGAGGAAATTAGCATCTCTGGTAGATGATTTGTTGTGTCTAAACTGGCTTTAATTTCAAGGCTCCCGGCTAATTACAACACCAGATAGGATCATCATATACTTGATACAAAGAAACCTTAAACTCTAAGGGGTTGTTTGGCAAGGGAATAACGGGATTATAATACAGGATTAAATGGTGATGAGAATATTTAGTAAATATATTTTTATTGAGAGATGTTTGCTGCATTAGACTAAAAATAAGATATTCGGTTATACTATAAGTTGAATAATTCTGGATTATTATCCACCTTCAATATAGGATAGAATAATACCACAATATGATATAAATTAATCTCAAAATTACTAATCTCGAAATAAAAATTCAACTAAATACGGAATAAAATAATGCCTCGTCTAATTTTGGAATTATTATCCATTATCGCATCTACCAAATGACCCCTAATTGTTTATGCCATCTTATAAGTAAATTTTAAGGAAAATACGTTTAGATAATTTGTGTACAAATCAAACAAGAAACACATGTACAATAAAATACTGGAAAAGCAGCTCAGAATTGGTGCCTCAAATCAAAAATATTTTGCACGAAGCTGTAATTTTACATCTACCCTGATCCAAACTAAACATTGTACGTGGTCGGTCCAAAGAAGATACAATGGCAAAGACAGCTGTAAGGTTGCGGATGACGTGCGTCCCAAGCTTTGGTTTAAAGGCTGCAATCAATTGGGATTTGGATTTAGCTTATCAGAAAAGAATCACCGACTTTGCTGGAAAGTTCCTGCTTACAACCCTCCACGTTGGATATCCTCACCTTGATTCTGGAAATAGAAAGTTTCTTAATAAAATGTGTTTTACCTTTTCTATGGATTTACTTTCAAGTTCAAATACAATTTACTAGATGGAATATGTTTCAAACACTCCTCCCTTAATTTTTCTCCCTTAATACTTCCGTTATTTTCTCTTTCACACGTGGATTATAGACTTATCTTCTGGTCCAAAATAAGTGATCTTTTGGCTTTTTTGTGGTCCAAAATAAGTGATTTTTTCAGATTTTAAGAATGAATTAATTATATTTTTCCTACATTGCCCTTGGAGTAAATAGAATTGGAGAACGTGTTAGAAGTATTTATGTGAGATAGTAAAGATTAATATGGTCAATTTCATTGTTAATTAATGTTAAAAGTTAAATTTCTTAATATGTGTCAAAATATCCAAAAAATTATTTATTTTGGACCGGAGGGAGTAGTGCGTTATTTAATCTAGCGGCGGAGCCAGGATTTTCACTAAAGGATATCAAATATAAGAATTTAAATATATACCGTAAAATCAAGGAGAGTCAATGTATGGTAAATATATAGAAAAAATTTATCTAGTAATATAGTGTAATTTTTCGTATGAAGACACTCTTGGTTGAATTTAACCAATGTGATGTTATTAACAACATAGGAGTTACCACCAAAGGATGTGGTGCAGTAAATGAGACTGTTCCTTCCTTAACTAGAGATTTCGAGTTCGAGTTCTAAAAACATCTTTGATAGGGAGCGCTTCCTCTCGAATGGAACCTTACGCAACACGAATCCGAATATAATCAAACTCAAATAAACAACATGGGAGTTGAATATTTTCTCGTTTCGAAATACTGTATGCGTACAAACCTATCACACTAATAGATTGCTTAACAATTATTGGCGACTAGATTTAGTCGCATCATTAGTTCTGTGCTTTACTGAAAGTCCAAATTTGTTTGCTTCTACCATGACACTTTTCAGAAAATGCCAGCGGACTTGTTTGGTCCAATAACGTTGGTGTGTACACACCGTGTTAGATGATAAGATTAATGGAAGAGATTAGCGGTGAAATCAGAAATATTACTAAAGACGTTCAAGATTTAAAGTATATATATATAAAGTAATTTAATTTATAATATAATATAATTTTATATATATTGTATAATTCTGATAAAAGATGTTCAAATCGATCACCCTTTGTTGTACGTGGCTATGGCCTAAACAGGAAATCTCCCCAGTCCATTTCTAGGAAAATGACGCAATAAGCACATTCAAAGAAAGTAATAGTCTTTAAAGTTTCTTATACATGACTGACGCTATATATAAAACAGTATTACACTGTTAAATTTATTATATTATAACCAACTGCAGGTAAGTAAATACATGAAGTAGTTATGGTAACTTAGAAAAATGAAGTATAATTATATTGAATACGTAAATATATTTTACCCATCAGTAGATAAAAGTTAAGTTCAAAGGTAAAAATGTAGAATTCATAAGTCAGTTTGAGGAATTAGTACGATGGACGTGAAAGAACCATCCTAGTAATCATAGCTTATATCCGATCCCTAGTAATTAATCAAACTTAACTAACTAGTGTTGCTGCCATCTAAATATATAGCGTGTGCAATGTGAAAGCGTGTCGACTTAGCACCAAAATTCTTATTCCTAACACTACGACTTCTGAAGTTGGCTGACTTTTTCAAATATGCACAACTGTCTTTTTTGCCCACTTTCCTTGTTCGTATAAATCTCCTCAAAGCTCATTTCTCATTTGTCTAAAGTCTCATTTCTCATTTGTCTCTCTCAGTTTCTTGCAAAAGAATCATCTTTCACTTTGACACCCACCTAGTAGATAATAAAAAGAAAAAAGTCATGGCCGAAAACACCAAATTCTTCTACAAGCTCAGCCAAATCACAGCAATCCTAGTGTTTTTTCTCTTGATATCCCAATCTTCATGCGCTAGACCACTTATTGAGGGCGTTTTAGCCGGCGAATTATCGCAAAATATTCTACTTTTAACTGGGGGAAACGTAAAACTAGTACATGAGTCTCCCATATCAAGTTCAGAGAAAAATTTGAACGAACAAGTTGAAGCTACAATGAAGCTGAGAAGGGAACGTGTGAGCTTGCTATTACATAGGCTTCCTAAAGGGAAGAAACCGGTGTCCGGACCCAGTAAAAGAACCAATGGACTCAACGACTAGGAAATCCATGTCATATATAATATTAATATTATGCTCTCCATCTCTTGTATACATTTATTGATTCTTTTCTCCTATTTATTTCATGTCGTTTTGATGTTTGACAGTAGATTTAAGTTGTAAATATTACTAGTAAGATTATGGCGAGTAGGAAGTAGCTATATAGTCGACGGCTATGTCGATTTAATGTATGCTTTGACGACTTTCTTCATTGTAAGATATCTCATTGCCCATATGATCAAGGTTTAATTGAATGTGCTCCAGGGGGTCGATAACTCATCAGTGCCTAATTTTGGGATTATTTGTACAGCATGGCCTTTTTTGAGGCCACTCTTTAATTTGTGTTCTTATTAATTTAATGAATTAAAATACGCATTTAAAAGTACAAAATCTAGCCCACTGAACTAGTGAGGCACAGATTGTGTAAATACCCCTAATTTTTGTTAGGTGCAAAACACGAGAAATTGCTTGAAGTGCAAGCAAATACTGGGGAATGGTACTTGCTAGTTTGATCGAGAATTAGATAAAAATTTCTTGATTCTGTACTGGCAATTAATTTCAAATTCTCATAGGAAATTGATTAGAATAACTGTATTACGTAGCACACTGACTTGAAATTCATGGATTTTACTAGAAACTACCTAATTGGCAAGGATTGTTTCACATTTTATATATATAGGCGACTAGATTCATCACCTTAGATATGTCTCTCTACTGGTGTTAATCTAGAGCTCCACTGAAGAATAAAATCGTTGTCTCATTAATGCCAACAAAAATAGAAAAAGGATTAGATATGCAAAGTGGCAGCGGTTAAGCCCTATGTTTACACTTCCAAAAATAGGTAGCGATTTAAGAATTAATCACTCGGCTACTTGCATGCTTTCTGTTGCAAATAAAAATAGAACAATGCTTAGATATTAATGAGGATTGTAATTAGATCCTTAATTTCATCGAACGCAAACCATAATTCTGCAATGGGATGCTTCACAATTTTCAGTCTGAAACGTGTAGTACTTGCAGCTGACGACCTGCAAATTAATTAAATATACTTGTAATTTGGTCAACGGAGAAGTGTAAATGGTTGGAGACACTCTAAGACATTATAATAATTGTTAGTAATCTGTATCTCTCTAAAATAAATTAAACAGTAAATTTTCTAAAAAATACAGAAACAGAAAGTTAGAATAACTAAAACGTCAAAATAAATTCTGAAAAATAGTATAGAAATAAATCGAGTTTACTGAATACACAGTGTGTCCTTAAGGAAATTATTCTCCTTAAGTATCCGAGGTTGTGGAATATATCCTCTCAGGATAGAACGATTTAACTCACCAGCGTATCGGTACCTAAAACTCCGGTGATCGGCGAACCACTCAATGGTCGTAAAACACACTGGAATATTTTGTGCAGAAGAAGAAGAAGAAGAAGAAGATCGGATTCAAGGCATATTTATAGCCAATTTTGTACTGTTTCTGAAAAGGTTTTGCAACCTTTCAAAACAGCCATAGTTGTTGGAACAGATGTGAATCCTTTCAGAACAGTCATAGCTGTTTGAACAGGTGTGAATATTGCAGAAAAATTAAAAACGGATTTAAAATAATCCGGAAAAGAAAAACGGGCCGGAATAGACCGAGTCGCGGGTCATTCCGGATTTGAATTATTCGTTAATTAATTAATTTGAAAGGAATTTTGTCCAAAAAGATTAATCAATCAATCTTTGACCGAAGCCGGAGCCGAGCCGAGCCGAGCGACGACGACACGAGACTTGCCTTCTTCTCAACTCTTTAAGAGCTAGAGAAGAGCTTCTCTATATATACACATAGATTTTCTTTCCTTCTTCCAATGAGGGACAAAGTGTATTAATTCAAAATTTCACTTCCCTCTATTTTTTCCCCACCATTTTATATTCATTCTCTTTAAGCTACAGCAAATTTAAAATTAAGCTACACTAAACTTAAAAATCAACAATAACAACCAACGCAATCAACTAATAATAAGATAGATCTTAAAAAGTCGACAATTCGATGCTGAAATTGAGCACCCCAAATACTATGACCATAAATAAACGCAAAAACAATTCAACTACGTGCAGAGTCAACATTGATGATCTCAGGAGGACGACAAATAATCGACTGTCTCACGTGGTCTAAGTAAACTTTTCTGAACATGCATTAGTTTCCCAGAATGCTTTATTTTCTTTCTTTCAAATAGGACTATGTGAAAGCCGTCATTTTAATTTTTTCTGTCTTGGCCGGCAGATCTCAATTGAGAGAGAAGTATAAAATGATATACTCTCGCCGTTTCAATTTGTTCGACTTCGTACAAAGTTTAATAAAAAGATGAAGACTTTTGAATATGATTTTAAATATATAATAATATTTGTGTAGTTATAAAACTTTTGAAATTTATGATCTTAAATTAAATAAAATATTTGTGCGACTATAAAAACTTCTCATTAACGAAATATAAAAATATATCAATCTTCTTGAAACAAATTATTAAAAAAATACTGTCATTATTTTTTTTTAAACGAAGGGGAGTAATTAGTAGAGATAATGCACAATTGAACTAAACATCAGAAACGATTGTGAGATTAAACTCATGACGGGATTTTCAAAGTTATACTCTAATACTAATTGAAAGAATTAGAACATACCAACTGATTAGTAGTCACTACAAATCCTCTTGAAAATTATAAAATTGAACGCTGGCTCCGACGTTTTTGTGGTATCACATTAAGTAACATAATAATCACTTAGAAAAAATGGGGGCAAGTGCACAAATAGTCATTCTCAAAGATGTTATTTAGAGATTAGCCACTATTTATTTTGTCCTAAAATTTTAAACTAAAAATCTCAATATCAAGGCAATTCAGAATATTTTTAATTGAAAAATAATAATTCAGGATACAGTGGCTAATTTCTAAATAGCAGCCTGAAAATCTGGTGTCATTTCTACCATGAAAATAAAGGTAGAAAAAGATGTTGAAATAATTATGGAATTTTTACATTCCTATACCATATAGGAATTTATATTACCCTCCCTACTCAACTTTTGATATAATTACCTTTTATATACCTAATTACCATTTATGTACATTTTAGGAGATTTAATCGAATTAATTAGTCTCCTAATTTAACTCTACCATATATTCTCACATCCCCACGTTTCTCTCTCCAAATCTCACCCCCTCACCCACGTATCAAACCACACCCCCACGATTTCATCTTCAATAACCCACGATTTTCTCCTCTAAAACCAGCCAGAAACTGTTAACCCCTCCATTAACGCATTTTGCAAGTACTTCCTTCAAAAATCAGTCAAAATTTATACTCTTCTTCAAAGTTCATACCCCCATTAACGATTTTTGCAAAGCTAGCTTCAACGATTTTAATGAAGAAGAATAGAGCTTCAAAGAACAATCGTAACAAAGTTAAAGGATCAGATGTTCCACCATTGATAGCCATTAAAAAAAATTGAAGTTTTGAATTCGAATTTGGGTTTTCAAAAATCATTATCTTTTTGGATTGGGTGTTGTTGCAAACAATTGAAAATATGGTTTGAAGTTTATATCTCAATTTTGAGGGGTTTTGGTGAAGATTATACTTGATTTTTGCTGAATTTCAGTTTGAAAGTCGAATAAGAAGAAGAAGAAGAAGAAGACGTGATATGCACAATTGTAGAAAAATTGTTGAAATAATGTAAAATATTTCTAGATAAGTTGTAGATAAGTGTAGATAAATTGTGTAATATATAATTAGTTGTATAAAATTTATTTTTACTATGTATAAATCATATACAAAAGACATATTGTATAAATTTTATATAAAATTTGCATTTAAGTTGTATGTTATTGTAGTTATATTTAACTTGATAGAAATAATGTGTGAAAATTATAGATAAGTTGTATAATATATAATTAGTTGTATGAAATTCATTTTTACTATGTATAAATCAGGTACAAAATATACAAAAGACATATTATATAAAATTTGTATAAAATTTATATTTAAATGTATGTTTTTGTAGTTGTATTTAATTGGGTAGAAATAATATGAAAGTTGTAGATAAATTGTAGATAAGTTGTAGATAAATTGTATATTATATAATTAGTTGTATGAAATTTATTTTTACTATGTATAAATCAGATACAAATTTCATAAAAGACATTGTTTTAAATTTTGTATTTAAGTTGTATGTTAGTTTAGTTGTATTTAACTGGATAGTGTACAAAAAAATTTCCATGAATAAACTGTGTACTTATAAACGAATTCATAATATGTTAACAAACTGACAACTGAATAAATTGTACAAACGGAGAGTTAGAGACAACATGTGTAATACATGAAGTAAATGGTCTGGTTGTTGAGGCACAATGCCATCAATTATTTCGGAATTCTTACTTGGAAAAATATGATGGAATGTGAATGGCACCATCTTTATCAAGACTGGTTATGTAGGATACTTAGTCATTTCATGTAACATGGTGAGGACGAAATAAGGTAGTTGGTTTTCTAGTAATAACATGTCTTGACAGACTTGTAACTTCATCCATGCCATGTTGATGATTTGGTCTTCTTCTGTTGGATCCACTCCATAAAGTTCTCGAATAAACTCAACTATAAAACAACCATCAAGAAATAACATTTGTGTAAATTTGACAACAATGTCACTGTCAAGGTTATCATCGTAACACTTTAGTGCTTCATCTTTTAGTTTCTCCATTTCACTAATACAACTTTCCATATATATGAAATACCATATTTTAGCCTTCTTTTTGATTTTTTTGATAGTATTTGGTTTGGTTGAAGGGAAGCTTCCAAATTTGTGAGGTAACGTGGCTGACTGGCTAAGCTCGTTTATTTGTTCCTTTCCAGATTTTAAATTTTGATTACAACTGAAATAGTAGGAAATAAAATTCAGAATATAAGTAGGAAAAAAATCTAAATTGCATTTGTTTGGAGAGAAGAGGGGAGAGAGGAGGGAAAAAAGGATAAGGGTGTAACTAAATCCCTTGATTGAAGGCACAAATAATGAATTTGGGAGTCTTTTAAGGTAGATTGTATATATTTGTAAACAAAACTTGTTTATGCCGGATAATTAACTAAACATGAATATTAAGAATAATAAAATTTCAAATAGTGTATAGAAATAAAAAAAATCCCAAACATTATAGAGATCCGTTTAAGCCTTTGGGCTTCTTTATTGTTAGAAGAGTTGTGCTTGAGATGGACCGGTTCTGTTGTCCATAGCTGCCCATTTAAGAAGTTGTCCATATGCAAAGCACATGAATACACATGGCCTAAATCAGGAGACCGTGAGGTAGGAAATAATCAGGGAATTTTCAATATACTAACTTTGTTTTGGACTACTCATGCATTGTACAAAACTTAATAAAGTGTCCTGTTTGAATTTGAAGTAATTCAATTTCTTCAATGAAATTTCAAAAATCAAATCTGAAGTTCTTCTATCTCTCAAATGCAACTTCAGAAGTCCAAATTTGAAGTAGTTTCTATATTTTTCAATCTTTTCAATGCAACTTCAAAAATCAAATTCGAAGTTCATATATCTTTCAAATGCAACTTTAAAAATTTTAATCGTAAATAGCTCAATCTCTAATCCATAGACGTAGATGATCCTTGCTACTTCTGAACTACTCCTATCCTATTAGAATCTATCATAACCACATCCTTAGTTACAATATGCCCGAGGAATGCGACCGGGTTTAGCTAAAATTTATGCTTTGAGAACTTAGCTAATTACTTAATTAGTTTTAACAATTTAAAATATAACATTAATAATACAAAACAGTCATAGTCTGAAATATATGTGATAAATACAACGCAACGTAATCTAAACATATCCCATAAATTTGGAGTTACAAATACATGAGCATACTAAATTCAAGATATTTGGCATCTTGAATCTTTTTTGAATCAACTCTGGGGCCGCATTTGTTTTGAACAACAATTGTGTATATTTCTTGGAATCTAGTTCCTTCAACACCGGTGGCGCTCCTTAGGGGTGTCTATTCGGTACTTCGGTTTGGTATTTAATAATTTCGGTTCGGTATTTCGGTATTCGGTTTATCAATTGTGTATATCAAATACCATACCAAAATATTTCGGTACGATTCGATATTTCTTATTTCGGTTCGGTACGGTTTCGGTTTAAACCAAATCTATGTTACGAGGCTTCTGCTTATTCAAATCTGTAGCTCTTCGACTTTTGAAACCAATACAGCTTGTATTAAACTAAAAATGGTCGGTGAATCTGTTTGTAAATGGTCTTTATCGAAACAATGTTTAGCTAATATTCAAATTGAAATAGAAGTAACAATCTTACTTTTTAATTTAAAGTTTGCAAAATAAGTCATCGAAAAGGAAACCTTTTCTATTGATTCTAAATACTTTTCTACTCATAGTTTAAGATATCAATTTCGCTTTTTTTGTTATATTAGTTGTAATACGAAAAATATTAAATTAATAGGTGTTTTGGACTTTTGGGGTACGGGCTTAAGGTTATTGGGCTAAAATTTTTTTTTTAAAAAAGGGTTGGGCTTGGACTATACCAAAATTCCAATACCGTATACCGAACCGAATTACCGAAATACCGAAATTTCCGTATCGAAATACCGAAAAAAGCGAAACCGAAATACCGAATTAATTCGGTTCGGTTCGGAATTCGGTTTTTCGGATTTTATGCCCGCCCCTAGCGCTCCTAGGATCTGATCCATCAGAGCATGGAATTCTTTAGCATCTATTGGTACATTCGTTCATTCATCTCACGAGCTCTTTTTAAAAGGATCGCTAGCGTTATTGTCGTTTCTGGATCCACTACACGTACCACCTGGCTAGTTAAAATCGAGCTCTTCCGTTGGAGCGTCGTTACCAATTTTTGAACTGTTTGATTTGCAGGGACGCTAGGAGGAATCCGAACTCCTCCATTGGAGTTATTGGAAGCAACCGAAAGCGCCTACTTCAGTTCCGTCATCACCCGGTCCGGTCTTGTCTTGAGAGGTGATTCATAATTTCCCTTCGTTGCTCCCTCAAAATTTTAACCGTCTCAACCACTCGTCCTTTGAACTTGAAGGTATACATTTTCCTCTCCCGCTTATCATTTCTTTCTCTCTTTTTCTTCTATTTAAAATGCAAAACAGTATTCCCACCGTGACACTATTCTATGCAACTTTTGTTTTTTCAAAAAATTTTGTTTTAAATCTAATAGCTAAGAGGAGAAACAACTTTTTTTTTTTGGAATTTGTTATTCTGAATTACAATCAAATTCATGAGGACAATTTTACAATCCTTTGGTAGGTTGACAAAATGTGAAAAAGGTAATCGGTAAAGTGTCATGGTTAACTTGTCAAAAGTGACAACATTTGATGACCAGGGAAACAATGTAGTAGAAAAATATTGTAGAAAAAAACAAAACCTTCGAATGACGAGATTACTTGTCGTAGTTGAATTGACATTCAACTATATTGGTTCCCCCATCAATTATCATGGATGGAGCTAGAAGCCGAATTTATTCGCATTGTCTTTCTCCAGTAGGAAGGAGAGCAATCGATTCTGTTAACCCAGTAGTCTTTAATCAAACAATATATGTATATTAAATTTTTTATCAAATATATACAATTATAAATTAACACTTGAAATAACCTTTCTAAAATCCAAAATCCAAAATCCAAAAAGATAAAATTCTGACTCCATTACAATGTTGTTGTCATTTTTTGGTTTTCCTTTCTTTTCCTTTTCTAATCTGAGATGAAATGAGCCAATAGTTAATGGAATTGTTGATGGGAATACTGACTCCTGTGGTACAAGAAGATGTAAGGAAGAATACATGATTGTGGTCCCTCTTAACTTGGTTTTTCTTTTTATTTATTTCTTCTGAAGTAATTAGTCCAACATTTCAATAGAATCAAACTCGTAATATTCTGTTTTCAGGGGTAGGGCCGTTGGTTTGTTATCGTGCTTTACAGTCCAAGTACCTACCAAACTAGTCTTCCTAAAGAAATCATCATCATCATTATTATTATTATTAGTATTAAACCAATAGAGCAATACCCCGCTGCCTAATATAAAATTGTCCTCCTCGAAGGCAGGGGTTGATCACGCTCAACTGTGTCTAATAAAAGACTAAGCGGGCGTTGCAAATATAATCCG